>CAIGRP010007220.1:0-12748 GCA_903798385.1 Fraxinus cuspidata
TTAACTTATAATTAAAATTAATAACACAAAATGCATAAGTGAAGGTGACTATTAATTAAATGAATGTAAATTTTAATTAATTGAGAATTAATAACAAGAAATTCATACATGTTAGTAACACTAAAATGCATTAATAAAGATGAATATTAATTAAGCCCACGTTTGGTACAAATTATTTCAAAATACATTTTTTCAAAACTTATTTGAACCACACATTCTTAAATAAGATAGTATTTTCTGTCACATCAATAACTTTCCTTACATTTTAATCTCATATTTTCTCATCATATCACTATTTAAAATACATTCTTTTCTCAATAATATCCAACAAACACACCATAACGGGGTGTATTCAATTGAAATTTTTGAAAACTTTGATGGACTTTTTTTAAGTGATGACTTTGGTAGATTTCGTGGATTTTTTTAGAGATTTGTATATAATTAGTTGAAGTCTTTTGTAAATTTATAAGTTTTCATTTTAAAACTTTTTGAAACTATTAACTTATAATTAAAATTAATAACACAAAATGCATAAGTGAAGGTGACTATTAATTAAATGAATGTAAATTTTAATTAATTGAGAATTAATAACAAGAAATTCATACATGTTAATAACACTAAAATGCATTAATAAAGATGAATATTAATTAAGCCCACATTTGGTACACATTATTTCAAAATACATTTTTTCAAAACTTATTTGAACCACACATTCTTAAATAAGATAGTATTTTCTGTCACATCAATAACCTTTCTTACATTTTAATCTCATATTTTCTCATCATATCACTATTTAAAATACATTCTTTTCTCAATAATATCCATCAAACCACCATAACGGGGTGTATTCAATTGAAACTTTTGAAAACTTTGATGGACTTTTTTCAAGTGATGACTTTTGTAGATTTCGTGGATTTTTTAGAGATTTGTATATAATTAGTTGAAGTCTTTTGTAAATTTATAAGCTTTCATTTTAAAACTTTTTGAAACTAACTTTTGTAGATTTCGTGGATTTTTTAGAGATTTGTATATAATTAGTTGAAGTCTTTTGTAAATTTATAAGATTTCATTTTAAAACTTTTTGAAACTTTTGTAGAATTCAAAATACTTTTCAAAACTTTCATTTGAGAGAGAATTTACATGGATCTAGTGCAATATTTTGAAATTATCACATATATAGTAGTAGTTTTCACAATTCTCTCTCTCCTTCATTTTCCCCTCATATAATAAAAAAATATTTTTTAAAAAATGAAAAATGAAGACCTTAATTAAATAAAAAATAATAATTATTATACGTAAAAAATTAAATTTAATATTCAGTATTTTTAATATAACATACCTTTAAAGAATATATAAAAATATATATTTAAATTTAATTATAAATTAATCTATATAAAATTTTATAATTAAATTAAAAATTGATATTTTTCGGAAAAAATAAATAAAAAAAGAAAAAAAGTTATAAAAATACAATTTAATTTTTCATAGAAAATAGAACCAAACAATAAGAGAGAGAGAGAAATATAGAAACTAATACAATCAATAGAAAAAAATTTAATCATAACTCTAATACTTGCAGAAGAGAAAATGAAAGAGAAATATTGGAAAAAAATACATTTGTGTGTTTGAAAGTCTCATAAAATCTTGTGATTAATGATAGACAAATTTTGAGATTTTATTTGAGTTCTTTCTGCTTAAATGTTAGTACCATATATAAAAATACAATTTAATTTTTCATAGAAAATAGAACTAAACAATAAGAGAGAGAAAGAAAAATAGAAACTAATACAATCACTAGAAAAAAATTTAATCATAACTCTAATACTTGTAGAAGAGAAAATGAAAGAGAAATATTGGAAAAAAATACATTTGTGTGTTTGAAAGTCTCATAAAATCTTGTGATTAATGATAGACAAATTTTGAGATTTTATTTGAGTACTTTCTGCTTAAATGTTAGTACCATGTAGACTTTTAATAAAGTTTCTAAAATTCATAAAATTTGAATACCTCAAAACTTATAAAGATTTCTAAAAAGTTTTAATTGAATACAACTTTTAGAGACTTTTTAAAAATTTATAAAAATCTCAATTGAATACACAAGTACTTTTAGAGAGTTTTCAAAAGTTTACATTGAATACCCCTAAAGTTTTTAAATCCCAAGAGGTTATTAAAAGTCTCAATTGAATATACCCTCCTAAATGAATGTGAATGCTAATTAGTTGAGAATTAATAACATGAAATTCATATATGAACAAGAATCTTGTAGTATTTGTTAAAGTTTGTAATTGTGTTTCGAGTGGTAAAAGTACACAAGTGGAATGAATATGTCAAATGTGCATTGATGATGATTAAACAATTAACAAAATAATTCATGATAATATTGTTCAAATGGTTAAATAAATTAAATACGTATTCAATAACGAAAAGTAAAATATTATTGAAATAATTAAATTGTAGTAGTGTTAAAAAATTCAAAAAATGATTTTCACTTGATATGACATTTAGTATATTATTGTTCAAATTGTTAAATAAATTAAATACATATTAAAAAAATGAAAAGTTAAGTATTATTGAAATATTTGAATTATAGAAAGGTTAGAATCGTAAAAAAAAAAAAAATTATTACTTTATATGATATTTAATATTATTGATTATTCAACAAATTGGGTCACATATATACAATGAATTTTGCATAACTATTCTATCCACGAAACCATGATATAATTTTATTTTTTGTGATTGGTCCCACGACATTGAAAAAGAATTTAGGGTTCAATTTGTGTAGACATGAATGTGCTGAGTTGTACAATGTCACGTGGATATGTTTGATTATTTGCAATCTACAGAGGTTGCTCTTGACCTATGGGCTACGTCTAAGAGCGGTCGGCAAAGAAAGTCCTTTCGACACTAGTTTCTTACAACTTTGTCTTGTTTGGTATTGAAGCTTTTGGAGCCGCAAGTGTCTCGTCGGTTATATTAGGATTAATTAATTATCGAGGATCACTTAAGTGGAAGATTATGATTGGTATTAGATAATATATAACTTGGTAAATAATTAGGCTACTTTTACCACATCAAATAAGGTTCTCGACACAGTCACACAATTACCGTCAACATATAAATGGGCTTACTTATTTCGAGAATTTTCATTTAAAGATTCCCTTCACTAATGTTGTGTAGTCGAGAGTTGTCGATAACTTTTGACTAGTACAACTCGAATATGACCAACTAAATCATTTACCTTGAAGTGAGCCTTTCTTTCCTTTTAGTTTGAGTCAACTTCTTTATTATGAAGTAGTTGTTTCCTAACCCTCCTTATGTTCTAATATTAAGGCGAGCACATTACTACAAAATTGCTTGCATTCTGAGGTCGCTTTTGATGCTGACGCTGACACTGTTCCACACAATCCTCCCTGCTTCGCACACTCGTGAGTTGCGAAAACTTAACGTTAAAATTGCCGAAACTATGTCCAAATCAACGATAGGAAAAACAAGATAGAAAAATTAAAGAGGGAGTAGTGGAGTTATGTTAGCGTTTGTGGGCAAGAAGGGTCAGATAAACATTCCAAGTTCTCCTGGCGGCCCTAAAGGAATTCGGCTTTTCGACCATGAAGCCCAAATAATGTCAGTTTCTATTTCATTTTCAGATCCAATTAACTCCAAACGGCCCGACCCAATCAACCTTCCCGCCTTAGAAGATTAAAAGTTTAAAACCACTTTCAAACTCTCTCTCTCTCTCTGCGCGCGCGCGTCATTTCGTCACGGAAAATGTCACTGCCAATATCGGTTGACATCCTCTCCGATTCCGACTCCGACGATAATCGCCGGCCTGCTCTCCGAAACGATGCCATAGACCTCACTACGCCTCCACTCCCGGTTGCTCACTCGAAAAAGAAACAAAGAACAGAGAATTTGTCGAACTCGACAGTCTTCATCATTGACGACGATCCCACGCCGTGTAAGTTGCCGCCAATGTCTTTTGCAGGCCCAAAATTCTCCTCCACTCCTTCCTCCGTCCCTGAGACCCCGTTCTCGGATGCCTCAATGGTCAAATGCTCCAAAGGAAAATCGTCGTCTTCTGGTAGGGTAAATTTATTATTAGCACTTTTACTATCTTTGGAAAGGCTCTGGAGACCCAAAATTGGAACTCTTGGAAATATCTTTTCTAATTTGGATGGGATCATATTTCTATTCACTTTTCGAGGCCCTATTTTATTTTTTATTTTTTTATTTTTTACGTTTCTAAACGTAGCGTTGAAGTATTATTTTGTCTTTTCAAATTCCTAGCCCATTTGGGAATAGAACTGGTGAAGAAATATTTGATGCCCAGTGTTATGGACAACATACGTGATTTATTTCTTCATGCCGCACTTTCCTTTTTCTTGGTAATTCTAACATCTGGGTTTATCTATTGAATGAAAAGATAAACATTTTATGCACATGCGATGAAGCCGGTGTGAGATAAATTAATTATATGCTTGTATGGGTTTTGGATTAATATGTTTGATATTTTGTTTTGGTTAATAATTAGCCACAGATGAACATGTAGTTGCTGAAACACCAGTATCCGAGCTTATGAAATCCCAAGATCCAATTGTCAATTGCAACAAAAGATTCTCCAATTCTGAAATTGGGAGTTCTTTAACTTCAAACACTAAGGCTTCGGGTGAGTTTAACAGGTGGGATTATTTTTGAATTAAGTTGAATGAAGTCTGTTCTTCTTGAACTACAGTGACTGGCCTTCTGCAAATATGCAAATAATCAACCTGAAGAAAAGGTTATATAGGAAAAACTTGTGAGATCGTGAGTACAAAATCTGATCTTGTAGACGCATTAGACATCAAAGCTTTTTTGACTATTGAGAACTTAGAAATGGAACCCTTAATGATGTTGTATTGAAATTATGAGTTCTAATCTTCCAATGGAACACACTTTGCATGTAATTCTTAAATATTGAATATTTCTTAGTTATATTACTTGTAGGGCGTTTGCCAAATGTTCTCTACTTTGTTGTTTGCACACACTTCAATACCTTTAAACATTTTAAGACAAAGGAATTGCGGTGAATCTGTGATATATTTTGCACTTAATTGGTTGCTTGGTTCCAAATCCTTGATGTCTTGGTTTACGTTATACATATTCTCACCGAGTTACAATCAGTCCATATTCTGTATTTTCTGGCCATATCTGCTCATTTACTAATTTTGGTCGTGTTATCTTATTTTTTCCAAAATCAGTATTGAAATCCTAGTCTTGTAGTCTACACTAGTAAACAACTTGTCTCCGCTTCTTGATTTTGATGAATTGATTCTGGTTACATTTATCAGAACAGGACAGTTTGCCACTTAGAGTATGTCAGAATGTCATTTATTTGGTTGGTTCTTTATATAATATAGTCTAGTTTAACATGTATTCTGCTCTTGCCCACTTCGTCTTAGCTCAACCTTTCACTGATTTATAAGTTATATTTTTATTTCAGGAATCAATCCATTGATATGTGTGGAGTCAGACGACGAGTCTGAAAATGTTGGTGGAATTAAAGCTTGGAAGAATAATGAAACTGTATTTGCTGCAGAATTGGCAAATGAATCAGAATTTGACTCTAGATTAGTTGCATCGTCATTTCCGCTAGGTACAATTACCTATCCGAGTGTTAATGTCATGACTTCATTTCAATTCTGCTCTATTCGTGAAATTTGGGAACAGTATAAGTTGCTTAGAAGTTATAATTTACTTTCAGACTCTTCCATCGAACTACAAAAGAAGTTCTCAATGGGGAATGATGATATAATGCAAATGCCTGAAAGCAATCGCCATTTAAGTTCACTGGAAGATGACATATCTACGGTGGGTTGTCCTTATGCGTGAGAATCATCACTATTTTCCTAAAGTATCATTCTTATTGGAATCTGAATTTTTTTTTCTTTTTCATTATATTTCAATGGTCAAATATGTAGTTTAATAGATATTTGTTCTGTACCATAGCTGTACATGTTTGGCTGTTGCATTTTCTTCAAAATACAAGTTTATAGAGTTGAGTGTTTCTCCATCCTTAATGATGCTTGCAACAAATATCTGATTGAGAATTCATTTCCGATCAGATATTTTTGACCCTACAAATTTTTTGTTCTTGTTCAGATAAAAGTACTAGTAGGGGAAGACGGTTTTTTTTTTTTTCCGGGGATTCCCATAGAATTTTGTGTTGTATGAAACATTGGAAAATGAATGCTCACAAACATATGTTGTTTTTTAAATTTTCATTAAAAGTTTTAATCAAGATACTTTTGCTTCAATATATACAAATTTTTTATAGACAAGTCATTTTTACGATAATATAGAGTGAAGACTTAGATCTGGAGTGGTTCTGCAAATAGTTATTAGTGTTTGATTTTTCCTCTTTTTTTGCCACTTTCTGCATATTTTCCTAGTTACATTTGATTAAAAAATTTCAAAATTTGACATTGATGATGATTTTCGTAGGACTCTATACTGAACTGATTTTTGAATCATAGAAATCATTCTTTACTTGATTATTATTGTTTCGAATTAATAAAGTTCTGTTTAGGCATGTCGAAACCTTGATGACGGAACTGATATTTTAGAGCCACTGGATCAAGTCTCGAGACGAAGTGGCAAAAGTGGAGACAAGCCAAATAAGAAACCTGAAGCAAAGGATGGAATGAAAAAAAAGAAAATGTCAAAGGAGGAGAGACATCATTTGATGGAAGAAAAGAAACAGCAGAAAGAAGTAAGTCTGATGCCCACACAATAAGTTGGTCTGCAGGCACATTATTTGGTTATCAGGTATCGAGAAAATTCTTGAAATATATTCTATTTCGTATTTGTAAAATAGCAAGAGAAGTTGCTAAAGGCTGCTTCTAAGGAGGAAGCTGCGAAGATGAGAAAACATCAGAAAGAAATGCAGAAGTGGGAAAAGGGAAAGTATGCTCTAAAATCTATTATGGCCAAAATTGACACAAAAGTAGTTGAACTGGGTTCTATCGGTGGTACCCATCCGTTTTTAATGCTTAGTTCTTTTATTTACTCACTTTCTCTTGTTAGGTTACTAAGCTGGTGTTTTTTCTGTTATGGTTTAGGACATTTGCTCACAAGGTTTGCTGAAAAGAGTCTTTCATACCGAATATCATCAAATCCAGTGGAGAGATCCATCGTATGGACTATGGCTGCTCCAGAAGAAATGACACAAGTAATTAGTACTCAAAAATAACGAATCTTCTGAAAAAGCATGCTCTTTCCCTTTTGCTTCTCTTGAAGTGGTTATATGGCTCTGCTTCCACTTTCCCACTCTTTGCCATATTGAATTAACTCATCAAATGCATACACGCACACACATCATAAAGCTTATGCTTTTTAGAGGTGCCCTTACTCCGATCTCTATCATGTCTTCCGAGCTGTCTATAGTCCTAGTTGTGTACACTAGATGTCTGACTAGACCTTCAATATTAGCATATAAAAATTTTGTATTGCCATCTTAACAACATATATAGTTATATGGTATCATTGTACTACTGTTAATTAGATTATTGAGTTGGCGTCGTGTCGTAGCAGTACTTTTTTGAAAAATCGCTTGTTGACTTGTTTGAATGCACATGTCCGTGCTGGTGCATCATAGCTTCTAGCAGTCTTAATTGTCTTTTAAATGTCTGACTTCATTTCTATGCTGCAGGTTTCATCCCAAGAGATTGAAATTTCTTATGTTTTAATTATTTTTGAGGCTGAAGATTTCTGTAACCTTATTTTGAATAACTCTCTAATGGGTCACGTTCAGAGCATTTGACAACATTACCCACATCATACTGTATGTTATCTCACAAATAGGCTTATGGCTTACATCGATAAAAGGTTGGTGGCATTGTTTTGGTATATAATTTCTCACATCCATCTTATGCTTCAGTTCCATTATTGTTTTTTACTTCCTTACAACTAGTAATTTATAAATTCAAGTTCATTGTCACATGAACGGTCTAGAGATGCATTTATGAATGCTTCCAGTTATAAACAAATAAATTGACTACACAATTGGCTCTTTATTTTTGTAAATTAACAGAGGAGTTGGAAGAATATTTTCTTATATCATCCAGAAGGAAACGCACGTAGATATGTACAAATACAATCTGTCTAATTAAGGTAATTAGCTAATTAGGTTCCTATAAATCTGTTAATTATACAGGTAATACTATTATGTAACACTCCCCCTCAAGCTGGAGCATAGCAGCTTATTACAAAGAAGCTCAATCCTGTTCCCATATTTTGTAAAGATATCTCCAAGTTGCTATCCAGTCTTCACATAACCAGTAGAGATTAAATTTTCCAGGATTTTCTCACGAATGAAATGACAGTCGACCTCAATGTATATAGTTCTTTCATGGTATGCTGGATCTGAGAAGATATGAAGAGCAGCTTGGTTGTTACACCAGAGTTTTGTTGGTACCGAAGGCTTTAATCCAACCTCAGTTAAAAGATGTAGTATTCACAAAATTTCACATGTGGCATGTGCTACTGATCTATATTATGATTCTGCACTTGACCGAGATACGACATTTTGCTTCTTGCTCCTCCAAGACACAAGGATTCCACCAACAAAGACGTAATATCTCGTAGTGGATTGTCTATCAATTTTGGATCCAGCCCAATCAGTATTTGCAAAACACTCAATGCAAGTGTGTCCGTGAGCTATACACTATGCCAAGACCATGAGCTCTTTTCAAGTAACAAATTATCTGTTCCAAGGTTGCCCAATGTTTTACTGTAAGTGCAGATATAAATTGGCTGACAACATTGATCTCTTGAGCAATATCTGGACGAGTCACTGTGAGATAGTTTAATTTCTCAACTAATCTCTTGTCCTTTTTCGGGTCATCAACGGAGTCACCATCATCTTTTGTAAGATGTACATTGGGAACCATTGGTGTGTTGCATGGCTTGGCTCCCATCTTTTCGGTTTCTACAAGCAGATCAAGTACATACTTTTTTTGAGACAAGAAGATCCCTTTTTTGCTTCTTGTTACTTATACTCCACGAAAGTGCTACCCAAATCTTTGTGTGAAACTTGGCATGTAGAAATAGCTTGAGAGAAGATTTTTGCACAATCATCTCTTGTAATGAAAATGTTATCAACATAAACAACAAGAAGAATAATACCAGCTGTTGACTGTATATAGAAGATTGAGTGATCACACTTGCTCTTCGTCAGCTCAAACTCTTGAACTACCTCACTAAACTTGCCAAACCAAGCACGAGGACTTTGTTTAGACCATACATAGATTTTTTCAGGTGAAACTTTCCCATACTTCCCTTGAGCAACAAACCCAGGTGGTTGCTTCATATATACCTCTTCTTGGTGATCACCATGAGGGGAAGCATTCTTGATGTCCATCTGGTGTAAGGGCCAATCTTGAGAAGCAACGATGGATATAAATAGGCGAACAGAGGTGAGTTTGGCTACTGGGGAGAAGGTATCCAAATAATCCCACTCTATAAGTCTGAGCATATCCTTTTGCAACAAGTCTGGTTTTAAGTCTTGCCACAGAACCATTCAGATTGACATTGATAGCAAAGACCCATTTGCATCCCACAGCTTTCTTGCCTTTAGGCAAATCTACCAATTCCCATGTGTGGTTTTCATCTAAAGCATGTATCTCCTCAAGCATCCTATCATTCCATCCATGATGACTCAATGTTTCTTTTAATGTCTTGGGCTCAGAGACTGATTCTAAAGAAGCAATTAAAGAACTAAATGCACGAGACAGATGATCGTACGAAATAAAGTTGGCTATATGATAAATAGATTTAGGAAGGGTGCACTGACGTTTACCTTTGCGAAGACTAATGGGAAGGTCAAGATCATTTAGGGATCAGATGACGAAGTAGCCGGTGTAGGATATGTATCATTGGTCTCTTGTCTTTTGGAGTATCATTGGTTTCACTTGAAATAGTGACTTGTTTGGAAGTAGAACACCGTATGGAACATTATGCGATTAATCAGAAAGCAAGCTGTAGAGACAACATCAGCCCAGAACTGCTTAGGAACCTTTGTTTGAAACAAAGGACCTCGAGCCGTCTCAAGTAGATGTCTATTCTTCCTCTGCGAAATTTTGAGGAGTATCAATACATGAGGATTGGTGAAGAATCCCATGTTGAGTCATGTAAGTATCAAATGAGTGGACATGAATTCTTTAGCATATCACTTCGTAGTATATGCACTGAAGTATTAAATTGAGTTTTAATTTCAGCATAAAAGGCACAGAAATGAGAAAACACTACAAATCGATTTTTCATAAAATAAATCCACGTCATTCGAGAAAAATCATCCACAAAAGTAATAAAATACCAGAATTCAGTTTTAGACACAACAAAAGCAGACTCAACTCGTTTATTCATTCTTGTACCTAACGAGCTACGGTGATGTTTTGCAAAGTGACATGACTCACAATCTAGTGTAGATACATAATGGAACTGAGGATATAGCTTCTTCAACACATGTAGAGACGGATGTCCCAATTGACAATGTGCTTCAACTGGAGAGATGTCCCTGGAACAAGCAACAAATCGAAGCATCCACGTATCAAGAATATAAAGACCATGAGATAATGTCCTTTACCAATAATTAGCTTCGTCATAAGATCTTGGAAAAGACAATGATCAGGAAAGAATGAGATATAACAGTTAAGATCCTTAGTAAGTCTACTTATAGAAATCAAATTTAAAGCAAGTTTTGGTAGACTTAGAACAAATGACAGGGTAATAGAGAGAATTGGTTTAACAGTCTCAATATACTAAACAGTAACAAGCAATAATCCAAACAATACCCCCACAAGTATCTAAGTAAACTAATGGCCCACACAATAGTCCACACAAAAGCCCAATTATACAAACTGAAGCTCAATCCAAATATTAAATGTCCTTAGCCCAACAAATAAAACCAAAGTTAATATTAAACGGTTCAAAGTCCAAAATAGATCAAAGCCCAATATACATTTTGTTACAGCCCAGTGACTTACCTATACACCGAGCCCAGAAAGAGGTAAGCTGAAGAACGGTGCCTGCCCAATCGTTTATCAACGAACAACTGTCCACCACCAAGAAAATTCAATAATTAAATCTGTTGACCAAGAAGACTTCTCCAGAAAATTTTCGTGAACTGAGACTGCCAACATAGAAATGAACACAAGAAAATTCCTTGGTGACCACGCCGGCGACCACCGAAAATTCCTCCTATCACCGAAAATTCAATAGACAGCGTCGACGACCATCGAAGGCGCTTTACCCACTAGAGATTTCCGTCGGAGCCTTTAATGGAGTTTCCGATAGCTCAAGACCAAAAATCCTCAATCGAAGCACATAAAAAAAAAAAAAACTAATCGAGACTTGAAGGGGAAAATCCAAAGGGAGGGCTCTAATACAATGTAAATTAACATAGGAATTGGAAGAATATTTTTTTATATCATTTAGAAGGAAATACATGTAGATATATACAAATACAATCTGTCTAATTAAGATAATTAGCTAATTAAGTTCCTAGAAATCAATCGATTATACAGCTAATACTATTTTGTAACAATTTCTTTTCATTCGTGGTTGAAAAATACAACAATGTGGTTTGAAAACTGGTGGAAGTATACATAAAGTCTGGTGGCTATTGATGTTGGTTTAGGCTTTATATTCTATTTTATTAGGTATCTTGTTCCTCTATATAATCCTGGTTGATTGTCTGATTTTGTTAGATTTTAGGTCCAATTATATCGTCAATGAGTTCCGTAAAAAAATTTAATATTCTATGACCATGCTTTTATTTTTAGCTTGACCTTAGTAAGCATCCAGAAGTAAAGTTCAAATTGGAGATGGCAATGGGCCGAGTCGGTGCGTACAAGCTCACAAGCCGAGCTCGTGGCTCGTTTATAATGAGTGCTCGGCTTGGCTCGGCCAGCGAACTCGTCAATTTTTGGACTTTTTTTGTTTTTATATATTAAAAGATGAACCTTTTTAAACAAAAAAAATAATAATAATAAATCCTCCAATGAGCCGCTTGCCAGTGGGCGAGCTGAGCATGCTAGCCCGTTCGACTCGTGACGAGCCCAAGCCGCCCATGAGCCGACTTTCAACGAGCCGAGCCGACGAGCTGCTCGGCCCGTTCGCCACCACTAGTTCAAACTAGATTTTGTTGCCTTCAAAAATAAAAAGAAAGTAAAGTCACGGTGAAATTACACAAAAACATTTAAGTTGGTAGTGCTTGGTCCTTGGAGATGCTTTGGCATTCAATTTATATTAGCAATTTGACATTATGTCTAGGGGTTATGGTGGACTTAAAACTTTTTCAAAGAGCATTCATGTGCATTTTGTTAGGTTTTAGGGGATCACCGATATTTAAATTGTTAGTATTATTTTGTTAATTTGCATGGCTGCTATTCTTAAATCTTAAACCTCTTCAAACATCTAGTTACCTACCATCTACGCTTTCTTCATTTCTACACAGTATACCACCTTTTTACACCTAAATATTTTTTCAGTCTTGCCTAATATTTGCAGTCAATGTCTACACCAAATGTTCACTTATCCACATTTTATTTTATCTTTTGGCTCATGTTTTTGCAAATGGTCGAGTTGTTCAAATAGGGGTGGAGCCAGAAAATAACACTAGGGTGGGCTGAAATTTAAAAAAATTCGAACGAGCTCGCGCCGTAAGAGACTAAACTCATGACAAAGAGTGTACGACACTCAATGAAATAAA
>CAIGRP010007224.1:0-26477 GCA_903798385.1 Fraxinus cuspidata
GACGGTTAAGCGAAACCATGAATCCTAACCACGTTCTCCTCCAAAATTTTAAAGTGTTTATGTTTTCTTATTTTGTAGAATTTTAGTTATTTTCCAATATTAAAATCTTTATTGTGTGTGTTTCTTTTTATTATTAAAATTAAATTGATTAAAGTTGTGTAATCGAAAGTAAACATTGCTCAAGGGATCAATAAATCGAATTCAAAAAGTCCACTTTATTACTTGAACACGACCCTGCACTTGCGCTTTAGCGAAGAGGCACCCTGGACACCGCGCTGAATTCCAATGATTTTAGAGTAGAGTGCACGATTAATGTTGAATGCATTGGACATATTCTCGTAACAGATGATGTTTAATATGATATGGTTGAATTATTAACAAACCCAAAATAAGAATTTATGTTGGAAAAAATTTGTTTAATTAGTTGGTTTGACTAGTTAGTTGGACAAAAGATTTCTTTGATCGGGTGTATTTTACTCCAAGAGTATGTTAATGTAATGCATTTATTTCTCAAACCCAATTTAGGGTGAATGAGAAATTAAAGTCAAAAGATAGCCACTTGAAATTGAAATAAATTGAGAATAAAAAATTGATGAAAATTTGGAAAATGACAATCCCAAATAGAAGAATAGAAACCACTTTATATGGCTCAAGTTTAGGACTTAAGTTTGGATCCCAAGGAGTACCAATAGTTTTTGAAGGGGAGAGAACCTACGTTCTAGTAAGTTGAGCCAAAGCCTACATATGGGTGTCGTTGCCTTCGGCCGGTCGACACGGGTCATGGGTCATAGTCTTAGGCTTGGGCTTGGGCTTAGGCCAAGTTTATATATATATATTTTTTGGTAAAATAATATTTGAATTATAGTATTTTATTATTATTTAAAATAATAATATATTTATTTATATGATTTCTTTCCCCGAATTTTCTGTGTACGACACGTGACTTCTTCTAGAATTTGGCCATTGACAGTTAAATTGCCGGTCCAAATGGATTGTGTCTGTTAAAGACAAAACTTTTCGGTTATTGTATCTTTTGAACACAACTTTTCAACTTCTATATAAAGTTTTCCATACCCCAGATTTTATTCATTCCAAAATCAATTTTAATCTCTCTCTTGTAAATTATATTCCTTCATCTCTGCATTATTCCATATTTTGCATTTCTGTCTCGAAAGTTATTTTCGTGCATTTTAGTCTTTCAATTTTAAAGAGATAAAAAAAGTTAGTATGCTCGCCGGATCTTATAATTTGGAGTACTACTACTACAAGTCGAAGTCGTTGTATCTTGGGAGACGAGTGTCGAAATATCGTCAGTACCAGTGTGGGGCATTATCATCTTAAGGAGAAAGGGTCGAACTCTTGCCTCGACCATTATCATTTTATTTAGTTCATTTTTGCAAGTTGTTATTCTGCCCAACTTATTGCACGATAATATCATTATTTGCCAACAATTTAAACTATAATAGAAAGCTACTTGAAATTCATTCAAATGTTCAATTGCAAAAGTACATTTCTATATCTTTTACAGCTTTAATATAAAAGAAACTGCTGCATACACAACCCATGCAAAGGAAACAGAAATGAAAGTAATCTTGATAGGCATTCTTCCATTATCACTTCTTAGAACCATGGCTTCATAAATAGGCCAACAATTCACTACCCCAAAACTTGCAATAAGCATCTGAAAAATCAAGGAGTCCATATTTTCGCCCCTTAGGATTTTCAGAAACCCCATAATCAACGCTGCTAAATTCAAAACTGCACCTGTCGAAAATGGCACGAAAATGGGTGATGGAACCCCAAATTCAAATTTCCCTTCATAATACCTTTTGTTTTGTTCATTGTCAACTACTTTGCTGGTTACTTCAAACCCTCTTGTGGCAATGCCCAAGTGATTGATAATGTGCTCTAACGATCCGAATAAATCAGAAGACAGTGACCTTATGAGCCACATTCTTTGATCGTTCCACCACCGTAGGATTGTCCCTCGGGCTAAGACGAACTCCAGGCAATCTTGTCCATAGGCCCCAAGAAATAGGAATATGCACAAGAAAAACCAGGGATCCCATACCTATAACATATGTTCAGAAGAGACAAAATAGAATGGACGGATAGAAAAGAGAATGAGAAAAATGGCCATTGTTTTTAACTTCCATACAGTACCTTTCTCTTCCACTTTTCGCTACCAATGGAAGAATCAAGGGTGGATTTGTGGTATCAGAGAAACTAGAAGATAAATTTTTGATAGGAGAAAGGTCAATAATGGTAAAAGAAAAGGATGCCATAAGTTAAAATGAACACGTTTAATGAACTCGATGAACTTTGAAATGACCACATCCAGTACACTGAATTGAATGAAGTACGTTCAGAGAACCGAGCACGTAGAGCACAATAAATTGACATGATATTCTGACCAATGACGATAAATTAGTTTTAAACGAAAAAGTAAAAACGTGGCCATTATTTACTTTTCCCATCATGTGACTTCTACTTCAAAAAAATATTCCTCTTATTGTTTCACTTGTTACGTACCTTTGGGAAGACAGAGAAGTTGTTGAGCAGAGCTATTTGAGGAAGGCAGGCGTACACTGCGACAGGGAATGACAAAAGGGGACCAAAGGCATAGTATGCATAACAATGAGCCTTTAAAGGTCCAAGAAACCGAACGCCAAAGACTAAAGGACTATGCTTGGAGAAAGACACCTCCAGGAGGCCTAAGGCCCATCTCTTGGTCTGGTATAGCGAATCATTAAGGGATATTGGCATTTCGCACAAAAACGATGCTCTTTCGGGATTACAATATACTGACTTCCATCCCTCGCAATGAATCCGATAACCGGTATAATAGTCCTCGACTAACGAGCCATATCTAAACCCAATCTGCATAATACAGAAGAACCTGCGGTTTCAATAAATTGATAATGCTGTACATAGAAGACAACCAGAAAATGTCATTTTTAACGTAATAAAAGGCTTACCTTGGAACCCCAATTGGTTTGCTTCTCATAATTGCAACCTGCTACATGGTGGGCTAGCTCTAACATTGACTGATTTTTTGTACTTCTCTCAACAAAATTATCTGGGTTCAATTCCACAATTTCTGGTTCGATAAATGATGATGGGGCACCATAGAAAATGCGTCTACGAAAAAATGTACCAGTCCCAAAGTAATCCGGGCCTGATAAACCATTCATGCCCACCGGGTTAATATAAAACATACGCCTAAACTCGGACGCATAGATATCGGCCTTGTTTAGCCCATCGAAACGTTGAGGATACTGAACAAAACCCAATTTCGGAGAATTGTCCAAGAAGTGACACAGCATTTGATGAGGCGTCGATGGATCATTGGATATCATGTCACAATCTAAGGTCAGTATAATTGGTGCATTTGTCATTACTGCCGAAACTCGAAGCTTTAGAACAGACAAAACACACACAATTATATTAGACAAACAAAAATGATGTTCGAGATTGTCAACTGATTAGGTTATAAGCAATTTGTCAATATATTACCAGTGCATTAAGGGCTCCTGCCTTAAAGTGGTGCTCGGATGTCCTGCACTTCTCTCTAGACACATAGACAAGATTTGGCATAGAATGGCCTCTAATATCCTTCTCTTTCCCAGCTTGTGACACTACCTGGTTCATCGTAAATACGAGCCACCAAAAAACTCAAGAAACCCAACAACATATTTGTTACAATGTAAAGAAGTAGAAGATTGTCATGATTCAATATATCACATTTGAGCTCAAGGAATTGATACTTGGTTAATGGTTTAGTATCAATATTTACTTTAAAGACCAATCAAATTTTACTTATCAAATTAAAATACTTCCAACTGAATTCTGCTAAGTGATTAATAATTTGGTAAAATACAATAAAAGAATGCAATTTTACCTGAATTACAGTGGGATGATCTTGACGAGTAAATCCCTCGTTCCATTTGCCAAAAGCTTCAGCTTCTTCCTCACTGGTTTTGTACTCGTCAATAATTTTCCCTTTCTCAACTACACTTTCTACTCTTCTTTTAATATTCTCATACATCGTCTGCAGTGAAATCTAGATTTAAGTTTTAACCTTTGTGGCATGTTTGATCAGTCCCATTGAACCAACCCAACTTAGCTCGAGACCAAGTTTTTAGCCAACAAAAATGACTTAAGACAGAGCTGTAAACAATACCTTAATTTCAGAGTTTGAACAAGAATTCGATCTGAAATAAGCTTCGGGGCACCTGTTCAAAACCTTATTCTCCCGACAGAAAGGCAGCCAATAGTTTCCAAATTTAGCAGCCTCCATTAAAGCGAAGAGAGTGAACTCGGATCCTCCATCATCCGATACATAAATCGACAACTTTTCTGCCGGATAATCATATGCCATCACCGATAGAGCCGTGTTTGCCACCGTCATTGGCGGTTCTTTATAAGGATCCGCCGTGCATATAAATATGTCCAAGGCTGGAAAATTTTCCCGATCACAAATCTTTTCGATGTTTTCGGGGAAGACATTTTCAATAACTGGATTCATACGAAAGGCCTGGGAATTCAGCCACATAAAGCCCAGTATAATATCAGATATTAGCAACGGTGTGGATATGAAGAAAGCACCATAGGTGGGGGAGTAGAGGAGACTTTCTACGTGATGGTAGAGGAGAGCCAGGATGGCAGAAAAGTAAATAACGGTAAATGCACGGTTGAGAAAACGGCGGCGCAGTCGCTTGGATGAGTGTAGGGGGAACTTGGGTGTTGAAGTTCCCATTTTCCGGCGGCCCTGCTTCGTCTTCACAATTTGCAAGTACTTACATTTGCATTTAAATAATCAACGAACCAGTTAAAAGACAAATTTCTCAATTTCATTGTCAAAGGTCAAGATCACGTTTTGGAGAAAAATAAGTCTTCTTTTGAAATGAGTGAAGATAATGATAAACATTGACACGGCATCGTGTATTAATCTACGTGTTTTATAATTTATACAGGACCACCAAGAAAGTGAGGAACGCGAAAAACAAGTGAAATCTACTTTTGCTTTATTCGATAATTTAAAATGACCTAGCTTATGTTTGTTTTATGTTTATAAATTATTCATACATAAATTATTTTGTTACATATATTTCGAGACATTTGTAAATACTATTCACTTATTTATCATTCATTTTTATCAATTTATACATAATTCCAAACATGATCTTATATGTACCATGAACAAGGTTGACGAAATTCATGACTATAAGGAATGTATTGTTTAGATTGATGGCTATTATTTTGAAAAATAGAAGTTTTGAGCAGTAATTTTTTGAAAAATATGTTATTAAAAAAAAAGAAAAAATTTTAAATTTATGTGCAAAATATTTTATTGTATAAATGTATTATTGAAATGAGTATGAGAATTAAATAATTTTAAAATAATAATTGTCAAATATGGGCTAAAATTCATGTAGATGGAAGTGAGATAATTTGATAATACTTTTATTAGAAAAAAAATATACCTTAAAAGTAATGATAATAGAATATAGACTATTTAAATATAAGTGAACTTTCCATATAATTTCCTCATAACATTTTTTAGAATTAGTCTTTTTTTACTTCATTAATTTCAAAATATATTTCTCTCTTTCTTATTTTAAAAAACACATTATTCAATAAAAAAAATATTACACACAAATCTAAAAAAATTGTATATTTTTTAACTACATATTCTCCATCAAAATATTATTCCAAAATACATTTTGGACAAAAAATGAGATTCTAATATGCTCTTATTTAGTTTTTGTCACCTGACTTTCACAAAAATCTTGTCGTCAACGTTCTTAAAACTCATCTTTTTACCCTATCCCACCACCGCCGCCACTTCATCCCCCGCCAAACTGCCACCACTATTGCCATACAAAGCCATCTATAGATGAAAGTGACCTTCAATTGTAAAGTTGACAGACGAGAAACGGCCATATGAACTTGTAGTCGTCAACAAGTGATTCTTTTGGCAACGATAGTCGTCAATGAGGTAGAATTGTAGGAAAACCTACCCTCTATCTTTGGGTTTTTGTAGTTACTTTTATGGTGATTTTTGTTGGTGGACAGATTTTTTTTATGTAGTGCCGTGAGTGGTGGTGATGGTGGTTGACTTAGATGGCAATACTAGAGGGGTCGCATCTCTCGATGTGGTTGGGTGTGCGGATCACAATGACGCTAGGGTTTGGATTGCAAATTTGAATGTGTGGGGATCGAAGTCGTTATTTTGTGCAGTAAGTAGGAACGGAAGAGTTTGTGGTCAGATTTTGGGATGGTTATGGTGGAAGCTGAGTTGTGGTACTGATGCTGTATTAAGGGATACATTTTCACATCGAATAAAAATGAAAATATAGATCAACTTATAATGACTTGAGCTACCTCTTGATAAGATTGACATTTTAAAATAGAATAACGTGTCTTAATATGGTATAAGAGCTCATTAAACTCCAACGAGCAATTCGATCCGATTAAAAATCAAAAAACAAATACATGGATTTCGATATTAGTGTGTCCAAACGAGTCACCGTCTTATCTAGGCATGTTAAGAGATAAAATCATATATCGAATAAAGATAAAAATATAGACCAACTTATAATTGTTTAAGTTACTACTCTTAATAAAATTGACATTTTAAGATGAAACCCTGAGTCTTAGTATAGTTATGGTATCGAAATGGTGACAAGATGGCTGTGATGGTAATCTTTTGAAAACCCGCAAGTGCACGGGATCGTAGTCAGTAATATAATGATGAATAGAGTGTCGGATCCACAAGGACTATGCGTTTGACCGAGTTAAAATTCTTTGCAATTTTAATCGAATAGCAAACAAGTTGCTACGATTTTTCTATTCTAATCTTTAAATTATCAATTAAACTAGTGAAAGCAAGTAAATGTGAAAAGGATGTTGCTTATACCAAGTTGTTGCAGGAAATCAAGGATGGCTTGGTAAGACGGTAATCGATCGAAGATGGTTTGATCTATGCCAAAGTCAGCAAATTATATGTGTCTTCAGGAGGGGGACTAAGGCAAATATTGTTGAAGGAAACTCATGATCCACTATGGCAGGCCATATGGGCATCGAAAGGATGTTGGTTTTGCTCTCAAAATCGTATTACTGGCCGAAGATGGGAGACGAGATAGAAGCATGTGTGAAATCTTGCTAGGTGTGCCAACATGATAAAACAGAAAGGAGGAAAGAGGCAAGTTTGCTCCAGCCTTTGCCGGTTCCAGAACGGCCCTGGAAATCGTTTTCAATGGATTTCATTTCAGGTTTCCCAAAGTTTGATGGATTCAAGTCCATTATGGTGGTGGTGGACAGTTTTCAAAATAATCAATCTTTATTCCAGTTCCGCATGAGCGTACAACGGATGTTGCTGCTGGGTTATTTTTTCAAAAATATTGTAAAGTATTTCGGAATACCCGAGGATATAGTGAGTGATCGGGATTCGCGATTTACAGGCAAGTTCTGGACCATGCTGTTCAACATGATGGGGTCTGAGTTGAAGTTTTCAACAGCAAATCATCCGCAGACAGATGGTTAAACGAAAAGGATAAATGCATTGCTGGAGGAAATCTCAGGCACTATGTTACAGCCAGTCAAAAAAATTGGGTTGCCTTGATATAGCTCAGTTCTGCTACAATCTACATGAATCTTCTGCTATGGGGATGTGTCCATCCGAGTTAACTATGCGACATATGCCAAAAACGCCTATCGAGATTGTTAAAGAATAGGGGCGCAGTATATGTCCAACTGCTTTTCGGTTTGCTCAAAATTAACAAGAGATGATTGAGCAAGCAAATGACAGTCTTGCGAAGGCTGCCCGACGAATGAAGAAGTATGCTGATCAGAACATGAGGGATATGGAGTTCCAGGTTGGGGATAGAGTCTTATTGAAATTGACTCCCCAGATTTGGAAGAAGATTAGTAGCAAGACCGTACATCGTGGGCTGGTTCAAAAGTATGATGATCCTTTCGAAGTAATCAAGCGNCTGATCAGAACACGGGGGATATGGAGTTCCAGGTTGGGGATAGAGTCTTATTGAAATTGACTCCCCAGATTTGGACGAAGATTAGTAGCAAGACCGTACATCGTGGGCTGGTTCAAAAGTATGATGATCCTTTCGAAGTAATCAAGCGTGTTGGAAATGTAGCATATCGGCTGAAGCTACCTGATCGTTTGAAGGATCATCCTACTTTCTACGTGAGCTTTTTGAAGCCTTTTAATGAAAGTTTGGTGGGAGAAGATCGTTTGCAGGCCAAGAAAGCTCATCCTATGATCAGAAAGCAGTATGATAAGGAGGTGGCAAAGATTATATATCATCGAACAATGGGGGCAAGTAAGAAGAATAGAAGAACATGATATCTTGTCTTGTGGAAAGGTAGTAGCGGGGTCGATGCAACCTATGTAAGGGATGTTGATATGTGGCAATTCGAGGATAAGGTAAATGAGTATCTTGATTCTCTTCCGACGAGGATGTCGGACTCTTCAGTGGGGGGAGTTTTGTCAGCCCCTTGAAGGTTGACACGTAATGGCATGAGAATACATTGCACTCATACCGGGATTTTGCGGAAAGATGTGTTGATGGTGCACAACATGAGATTACCTTGCACTCATGCCAGGATTCTGCGGGAAGATGTGTTGATGGTGCACATTTTGGATTTCTGGGCAAGGAAAATGTGGGAATGACGCTTCAGTTTGGCTGGTGTCAAAGTGTGGCAGATTGGCAAGGTATGGGCTGATCCAGCTTGCTGTTCGTGGGCTGAAGTCCAAAAATTCGGGTGTCCAAATTGGGCACGTGTTGGGCAGTTTTCGGAGTCCATACTAGTGGAAAGTGTGGACGGTTGCTGGGAATAGTTGTGGGATGCGATTTCTGGCATTCTCTAGCCAACTGGGTTGATTTATCCCTTTGGCGATTAAGGGTGTTAACTGCATACGAGTTTTGACCTATAAATTGAGAAGGGTAGACTGATGAGACAGGGAGTATGTTGTGTTCCTTCAGTGTTTCTTCTTTTATTGTGGAGTAATAAAACGAGTTGGATTTACTCGTAATTCAATGTGTTCATTTACATTTGCTGCATTTATTTCGTGTGTGTGTGCATTGTGCAAATTGGTAGGCTGACTGAGTGGAATCTCAGTGCAATCATAGGCGAAATTTTGGCTAAGTAATTTACTTGAATTTCGTCCCTGTGATAATAGGTAACATAGAGGTGAATCGGGAGCGAGAGGCAACAAAAAATCTTTTGACAGCAAGAATTGTTAAGATTCGGAGGTCAATGGTTTTTCATCGAACATGTTAAAAAGGATCTAGGCATGGATATTCCTTCTAAATTCGAAGGTTGAAATGGGAATATCCATTTGGTTAACTGAAAATACCCTGCAATCACTTCTTCAACACAGAGAATATTCTAGCTTTAGAAGTTCAATTGGATTTGTCAAAGTATTCTGATGACAACAACGTTCCATCTAAATGTCATAATCTTCACTTGTTCAACGAAATAACCCATTTATTTCTTGTCACAAGTATCTTCAACTTGACACAGAATTTTCTATCTTGATGTCATTTTCAACTCAAATCAATCATTTGATACAATTAAGGGTAATGTGTAAATTCACATTATTTGGTCTGAAAAGAATATGTTGAAGAGAGAAAATCTTGAAATTTCTAAATCCATTCATATACACAAACATGGGATGAGAAAAGTTGGCATCTATGTTCACCAGAAACACTTTTAACATACACAAATTCTAATCATACTCAATTAGCATACTCTGGTACAATTATACAAACCATTCCAGTTTCGTTATACACAAAATCTAGTTAAAAGGATCCTCGAACCGAGCTATGAACAGACAAGTCTCCTTGATCATCTATAAGATCGTCAATTCATTAACATCCTTGTCGGATGATCCAGAAACCTTTACATAGTTCACACCATCTTCAATGGCACAAAACTGGCCTACTTACTCTGAAAGAAAATAAAGAGGAAAAATGGAAAAGAAAGGGTGACATTGATACTAATTCTCTTCCAAGTTAAAGCAGGTTCCTTCATTGTCAGAAGACAGAGGAAGAAGAGTGCTCCTTGTTCTCATTTTCTTTGTTTCTTGGCTCAAACAAATTAAAATTCTCCGCACCATGTTACAGAATTCTCTGCAAGAAAATTACCATATCAAACCAAACATATGAACAAACAAAATTTGAAGAGTATCACTATACTCCAGATGACAAAGAAATAGTAGACTTACGGCCATGGATCATCACCCATGAGCATCATATCCCCTTCGTTATCTGTAAAAACAATTTCCCATTTGTTTCGAGGCCGGAGTTCCCCTTTTATTTCAAAGATCTCTTCAAGCTCACTTATAAGCTCATCGTATCCCTTCAATGCAGTCAAGTCAACAGCACGACCCACTGCAACCCCTTGCATTTGAACCTTTTCGAGAGTTTACCCAACCAAACACAGATTTTTAAATCAAGGACTTTTTTCCAAGTGATTAATGCCGAGTCAGTAATGTATTAGAAGTGATTATACCTTGGTGCGACTTCTGGTGGAGGGACCGTGGCAACTTTGACCCTCCTTTGTGGAACATTGAAACTGCTCTTTCTTCGGGTATTTGGAATCCTTTGAAAGACCAGATTCATGTTTTGAATTGACCGAGGAAAGTGCACTTGGAACATATACATCACCAGTATCGGTTGATATGTCAATTGATTTTGGAGGAGAATCCTTATTACTGGCAGAGGGACTTGTCAAATTGATCCCAAACAATCGGCATGTTGCAACAGTGACCTCCCTCTTCTCATTATTTGTATGTGACATTGGGGTATTGCTCAGTTTTCCTGAATCTAGAGCTGAATTGTTTGAAAACATAGGCCATACCGAGGCACTTTTACTCTCTCCGGTTTCTTCCGAAAACATATTTAGAGAGGATTTTGAAAGACTAAGCCAACCAGGAACTGGAATTTCAACAGGCAATCGAAGCCTTTTATGCTTCACTCCCATTGGATGAACCAACGCGGGGGACGTGGGTACTGACACTACAAAGGGTTCTATTTCCCATGGAGAAACCCTTTCAGGTCTTGGAATAGATGCAGGTTCATCCCATCGAACCTATGAATATGAGGAGAAAAGAGAGTAAAATTTAAAACTTCAGTCTTTCAATAATGCTAATTTGGAAGTAAGTAGATCAGCATATAAACTAACCTTCAATGATCGCCAGTCCGAATCTTCCCAGTTGGGAGAAATATCTTCCACCCCAACTATTGTACCAGAAAACCTGATCGATTGGAGAAGCAAAATCGAAAAACTATTAGCAACTTGACCTACAAACTTCTAATGTAACCAGGTTGCATATATATAATTTAACAACCTTCTCTCGGGAGAGTCTTCTCCCTCAAATCTCATTTTGAATTTCATGCCAACTTTGAAACCATGATTTACAGCTTCTTGATATTTGTTGAGGCCTACGATGAACTGACTTGTTCTAAAACATTTTACCACAGACGAACATGTAAGAAGATGAATACACAAACAGCATTTTAAGTGAAAAACGAGAATATTTACCGGACCTTGGCTTGTAATAAACAACAAATATGGTCTGTGTTGCAACTGCATGAGATGCCGTTGCAAGCACTCCGAGATGCATGCTCTGACTTGAAATAACAGAAGACGGCATGGTGCACTGTTGACGAGCATGACGCCTAACTCCAACACGTAATTCCCCATTCTCTCCCCTAGAAACAAAGTTTTACATATTTGGTGCCACGAAGAAAAAATAAATGTAAGTGAGATATTTTTCCAGAAACATATGCAGTAACAAATCATTGTGAGTGTGTATAATAAATATATACCTCAAAAATACAAAAGAATCCCCAGCAACTAATCTCTTAAAAGTAACGAATGTACTCCATCCCGTTGTAAGCAAATGCCGTCGGGGTTGACCTGTTCAGTTTTTGTCAGAGATATACGGATTCAAAGCAGAATTCAATATCATACACATACAGTCAGGATTATACACATATTTACTTGCTAGTATTGGCATTTATACATTAATTAATTTGTTTATTTTAAAAATTCTTATCCACACCAGCCAATACATAAAAAACAAGAGAATTAGAAAGGCCAAAACGAAATATGACCTCTAAATATATGCTTAAAGTGCCATTCAGTGCCATGTAAATCTTTGGCTACCAATTCTTGGGTTGGTGTCTGCTGGATCATATCCTGGTCCAAGAACAACCGTTAACCGTAGCTTAGAAAAAGTTCTTAACAATAAAAACAACAAATATGCAAGGAGACATCTGGCAAAATAAAACAGAAGAAACGTTTGGAAAAGGTGATGATTTACTACCAAGGGAGGAAGGCATTCATTAGCATGTCTACGGAGAACAGAGAATCCACCATGTGTGCTGGTATCAGAGGCTGTCAAAACCTTGCAGAATGAGTGCACTGCAGGTCTAGATTGCTCGAGAGGACCCTTATCAGGACTTATATTCTTGGTTCGCTACAAATAGTTATATCCAATAATGACTTAATTTTTCTTATCTAAAATCAATGTAAGAAAAACAATCTTCCTAATCACTGGATGCAAATATAGCAATACAGATACACTGGGAATAATTTAAGATCTTACTGCTTCTGGCATCAAAGTTATTTGTGTATAAACTTCATCAGTGTCTTGCTCAGCCTAAAACAGACAAAAATTCAAAAATGAGCAACTATATTCTCCACTTATATTCCTAGCATATAATTTTGTTTATATTGATCTTTATATTACAGAAAATAGAATTATTATTCACTTCTTGCAGAAACAAACCAAGAACAACATTTCACAAAATAAAAATAAAAAATAAAAAACTGTGAAGTCCATACCAGTAGCTGAACATTAAAAACACGACATAGGATCTTCGAAGGCAACCTGAACATTGTTATCCTCTGATTCAGTTCCTGATTTGTAGAAGCCTCCAACTAACCAAATCCAAAAACCATAATTTTATTAAGGGAAATATCCCACGTCAATTAAAGATGAAACGATTACCCAACATATAATCTTAACAAGATTAGTGTTCTAAGCTAGAACCAGAGTCTTAATAAATTTTCACTCCATAAGAGCAAAAGAAATTGAAAAATGAAAAGATTACATACTTGTTCCATGTGACCTTGAGGAAAATAATAAACTTTCTCTCCATTTTTTGGAACATCCACCAATGGACCTGCACAAGCCTTCCATAGCTCCTTATACAAAACATCCTCAGCACCGCACCCTGAAATTTTCAAGAAAAAAGGTATTATTGTCCAAAAATTCTTTTTTTTGTCCTTTTTTTTTTTTTGAAAAACCACAAAAATAATCTAAGGTCCGTTGTACAGATTTGACCTTCAGCTGAAACGTTGATTTGCTGCTGAGAAAGCGAGCCTCTGTTAGCCATCACTAAGCAATCTCTTTGATAAAAATCTGTTCTTGAAAATCTCAGGTAAAGTTTAACTATGAAATGAAGGTAATAATAGTAAATTCATATACAAAATAAACCGTTGAAACGGTTGGATAGAACGTGCGACTGTTACAGTGGCGACGCCGCGCCGTGAAACGGACTTTTCTTGAGCAGACGCGAAACGGCGGTACCGAAGCCTTGATTTACACACAATCTCTCTCTCTCTCTCTCCCACACTCGGTTTTCTGTTTATCTCGTCTAACTAAAAAAAAATGGTATGTATCATAGGAGTGGTTATATGGAACATGGTTAGGTTGTCTCCTTTTTGTGTGCAGTGATGCCAACCTGAGTTAGCTTTTTAACTAGAGATGGCAGTTACAGTGACGACATTCTGGGAGGAAAAGTGGGGTCCAATTTTAGTATCGGTCGCATGATACTGATGCAACGAGCACGGTTGGGGACTTGTTATTGACTTATTCATTTTTTATTTTTATTTTTTCTGTGGGGTTAGTTGATTAAATAAAAAAATTTATTATTATTATTTTTTTAAAAAATATTATTAGGTGATGGGGGCATTTTCCTATTACATATCCAACCTTCATCCCAATTCAAAACCATGATTACTATTCTGAATATTTTTTATTTAAATCAAATAAAAGATGTGTGAAAGATATATTTTGAAGTAAATTGATATTGTTGTTATTATGTTTTAATACAATTTTATTATCAGTTCTGATACACGAACAGATTTAATGACAAGAATTTATATATATATGTGGCATTTTCTCATTGACAGTTATAAAAAAATTAAAGTAAAAAAATCAATCAAAACCTGTCACTTCATTCTCCGGAAAAAGTCCTCGTCAGTGACCCTATTTGTTCAACTTAACCCTTTTATTATATAGGTCATGTTACCAAATTACATGCTTGACTCTTCAACTGATTGTAAGAGCGTATACTAAGTTTCGAAAATTGTTAAATATCAATTGTAATGATTTAAGTTCTTATTTGAGCCCTATTATTTCAAAACTCATTTTTGTTCCAAACTTATTTTCTACAATGCATTTTCTCAATATGATAATTTACACGTAAATCCCCTCCAAAAATCTATTTTTTAACCACATATTTAAAAAAAAAAAATTTACCGTTACAAAATCTATTTTTTCAACATAATAAGACTAACAAAGTCTAAAAACGATAGGTTTTTTATTATCTATTTTTTGAATTATGGTACAATATAATTATGTTGTGATATAAATTAATCCTCCTATGGAGCGATAAGATCGCTAAACTGGACTAAGTTTTTATTGAGCATTAAAAAGATTGAAACATAATCAATGCTTAATCAAATGTGAGCCGTGGGACTTTAAGACACAAATTTAGACATAGCAATTAACTTTGGTTAATCGAAATTTAAGCATCTCATCAACAACGTATAGAAAGACAAACACAAATACGTGACAAATAAAAATTAACAAATACATGCAATACATAGTATTCACATTATATTATATGCATAATTCAAATTGTTTGTTTGAACTCGAGCTTCGAAATATAACTCCTAGCCAATTTCAACGTGGAATTAAAAACATATTATTTTGCAGGTCAATCCTTCGAAGCAGTTAAATTCTAAGATTTTCGTATATTTTGTCACGTCAACATTTATTACTGTTTTAAAATGCAAAAAAAATAAAAAAAAAAAAAAAATTGCTACTTCTTGTTGGACAAAAGGAAGAAAAATTTGACTGAGCTCCCAAAGAGAAATGATATGTTTGCGGTGTCCCATTGGTTGTCTGCTCCGCACCGCAGCAGGGAAACAGGTTTGGCCCCACTAAACCCAACATAGAATTTTATCTTTTTCAAATTAAGATTTTTGATATTTTCTCATAATTGACCTGCAGATTTTGCCTAAATTACCAAATCAGCCACCAAAGTTATTCCAGTCCCCACACGAACGTGTCTGAACTAAATTCAGTGGTCCTAACATAGTACAAGTTATCAGATATATCTACGTGGACCACATTATATATCTTTATGATGCGTTTAGTAACTTAAAATTAAGTTATTGTTTGGGATAATCAAAAGGTTGTTAAAAAATTAAAATTAAAGTCAATAATTTATTTAACTACTTATTTTTATATTAAATAATATTTTAAATATGAGTAGTTTATACTTGTTGATGACAAAGCAAATTAAATATGGACATATTAAAAATTAACTATACTGTCAACAAGAAAAATAGCTTATAATATAGGACAAACGAAAAAAAAAAATAGTTTGATCCTCATGGAACTAATGGAACAATTAATTTTTCCAAAACTAAATAATGAGTATTATGATTCCATGATTAATGGGCTCATTCACTAAATTCCATAATGGTTGTTGGAAAATATTTTTTTATCACTTATAAAACTTCCCACAAGTTACATTTATCTAATTATCTACATTTACTTTTGATTGATGGAAGAAAAAACGTCAAAGACAATTGACACTAACTCCGAAACTCACTAAATCATAACGAAATTGTGATCATCATCAATTTAGATTGATGATCACAACAACAAAAATAATTTATTTATTTATTCTTAGTAGGGACGTCGGCGGAGTTTCTTAACTTTTTCATTAATATAATAATTGGCTTTTAATGTTGAGGATTAGTGTCCTAGATTATGAGTTAAACCTTTTTAACTTTGTTTTAGTTTATAATAAAAGGACAAACCAATTAGCTGGAGTTTATGTGAATGCCTGCTGTCCCAATGGATAATTAGGCAAACACTTGAATTTATTAGTCTAATCTTTATCATTGAACACCGCTTTGTTCATTACAAAATATGATTATGGAATGACTTTTTGCTTTCTTGAGGAGTCCACACTGTTGACCTAATTAATTAATATTGTATAATTATCTTCTCGAATGATGTTGTCCTTCCTACGTATAAAGTACTAAAACACCAATGTAGTTGGCATCATAGGACTAGTCCAATTAAAGGGATCAATATCCTTTTCATTTAATTTAATTTAGTGGACCAATCATATAACGTCAACTGGACTAGTATTTTAATACCAATGGTTAAAATTATTCAAGTATTAATATATTAACCAACATACATGGTACTGGACCACTTCTCTTAATGATGTTGACATTTTACAATAAAATATAGGTTTTAATATGGTATCAAACTTCATTATGTTTGAACAAATAATTCGACCGTTTAAAACTTAAACAATCATTCTGATTCCATGTTTGGTTGCCACCATTTTGCAACACATGTTAAGGTTCTCACATCAATTAAGTATAGAAATATCAATCATGATATAAGATTTGGTATACTCTTTTTAACAAAGTTGACCTTATAAGATAAACCATCAATTGAATATGTGACCCAAATTTCGACGTTGGATCATGTTTTGGTTGAAAAATTAATTAAAGAGTGATCAAAGTTAATAATTGGAGTTTAGAATGGCAACTAGACGCTTGGGCACCCAAACAGGTTGCTTAGGCGCTAAGAAACGAATTTTGGACCCGAAACATAGCACTTGCGCGCCATTTACATAATTCTTGTCTGGATTATAACAAGTGGTATAAAAAACTAGTTCGTTGTTTTGTTTTGATTTCCTCTTGGGATGAAAACCTTGAAGTATGATGTTCTGTTTTTAGATCGCAATACAAGATTATCGTTGCAGCAGATGAATATGTAAGCAGTGCTCGCTCAGATGGATTTGGACTACACCTTGTTGGGATTTGATAAGATATCCTCAAATTAGTCGTTCAAGAAGAAACAATGTAAGGATCAAAATGTCGTTTCTCATTCGTCTTAATCTTTCAAATTACATTCTTTAGACATTTTGAAGGAAAACACCTCAGCTGCGTTATGGTTGAAGGTGGAGCAATTGTGCATGACCAAGAGTCTAATTAGCGAATTGTACCTGAAGCAGTGTGTATTCTCACCATATAGCAGAAGGTACATCTCTAGAAAATCACCTTACTATTTTTAAAGAAATTGTTGCTAATTTGAAAACCTTGGAGATTAAATACGACGAAAAAGATTTAGAGTTAATTTTGTTGTGTTCGTTGCTCGATTTATACATGTCGTTTAGAGATGCGATATTATATAGTCGCGATACTCTCACTTTAAGGAAGTTTATGATACTTTATTTTCAAATAAAAAGATAAAGCATCTTATTGGATTTGGGACTCATTGAGAAGGCATTGTTGTTTACGGTGATTATGAGAGGGGTAGTTCGAAATCTAATTCCGATAATAAAATTTGTAACTATTGCAAGAAGAAAGAGCATATAAAGAATGATTGCTACAAGTTGTAGAGCAGAGAAAAATTGACTGCAATTAAGAAAGGAAAGTAACATGAAATTTCATATGAATCCGATATTGCAGAAAATTACTATAGTGGTGGAGAGCTTTTGATTATCTCTTACAGCGACTCCAAACTTTACAAGAATTAGATTATTGATATAGCTTTTTTTTTTCACATGTGTCCCAATCAGGATTTGTTTTCAACATATGAAAAAGTTTCCAAAGATGTGGCGATGGGTAATAATACACCTTGTTGGATAGCTGGTATTGGAAGAGTCGGAATCAAAATGCTTGATGGGATAGTTAGGGCACTTGATGAAGTGAGGCATGTCTCAAATTTGAAGAGAAATTTGATCCCCTTTAGTACTCTTGATTCAAAAAGGTACAAGCACACTGTTGAAGGTAGAGTCCTAAAGGTTAGTAAAAGTGTTTTGAGTTGTGTTGTAGGGATAGAAATGGTCCTAGTTGTTCGTCTTGTGGGGTCTGACAAAATCATTGGAGAACAATTAGCAGAAAGTTAGTAGTTCGGTAGATATTCAATTTGGAACAGTACCGTTGGAGTTTGGTTTGGGGTCCATGTTGAAGAATACATCTCAATCGAAGTTAGAAGTTGTCGGTAATGTCACTTTGTCATGGCACAAGTGATGTCATCGCATTCAATTGCTAGATACAGACCAGGAGAGATATTAGGTCTCCATAAAGATATGGGAAATTTGATTTAGTGGAGTGTGCGTTGAATGTGATCGAAGGTATTGAGTCTAGTAAAGAACCTTCAATAGGAACATTTTACTGTGTTGATTCTGTTATAGGATGTTTCTCTACCTTGTTTGGTAATTATTGTTGAATTATACGCTCGTGGTAATAATTTGAGTAATTTTGGTACCCGAGGTAATTCTACTGAACAGTGCTTGGATTCAGTTGATTGAATTTGACCTAGTTGGACTTTGTGGAAGAAGATGAGAAATTTTTGGTTGGAGAGTTTTGATGAAGAGCCATTAGTTTATTCCTTACAGTTGAATTTGTCTCCAAGTGGAGAAAATTTGAAACTTTATTTGTTGTCGGGAAAGTTGTGTCAAGGTGAAGATTTGTTGAATATATTATCCAAATTTCGATGTTAGATCGTGTTTTGGTTGAAAAAAGAACTATAGAGGGATTAAAGTAGATAATTAGAGTTTGGAGTAGCAATTTGGGCATCGCCAAAAATGAAATTTTGAACCCCAAAATGCCATTGAAAGCGCCAGCCCACCGCTTGCTTCTACCTCGCTTTCCACTAGACACCACGCGGAGCTCGCCGACGTTCGAGCAGCAGAGTTATTCGAGGAAATATTACTTTCCTTATTTTTGGCTCTTTTTTATCCCCTTTCTAACCATAATATATTTTTTGGCTCCTATAGATAGTCCATAAATTGTAGACTTTCATATGATTTCGAAAAGGTTAGAATTGTATTAGATACACAATATTCTTTGTATTTTCTCTCCATTATTAATAAAATATTCGTTCCTCTACTATATTATTTTGTTCTTGTTGTATTGTGATTATTATTTTATATTGTGATATATAATCATGCCTTCTATTCCTAACAAGTGATATCAAAGCATACATAATTCTTGTCAGAATTCGAACACCATCGAATCTTAATATAAATAAATTGGGACTATTTTTCAGTGTGTCATAGGAAAAGACTTAGTATGCTTTTCCTCTTTAGTAATTCTACCAAAAATATGTGTATTTGCTTTGTTTGTTTCTCAATTCCTATTATATTTTTTAATGTACTGTAGTAAAAGATTATGGTTTAATACATCATAAAAAAGTATAGTATGAGATGGATTTCTTTTTATTTTTTTAAGGAAAAGGTGGAGTTGTTATTATGTTGCTTTAAGCATTAAAATTTGATTTTAAAATGTATAATTTAGTATTGGTGTAATAAATTATACGATTGCGCCATGTGAAGTCCATTTTGGTTGATGTTGCTTGGCTACCTTAAGCCACCAATTTTAAGTTCATTGGTTAAAATTGATGTCCATTCACTGATATCAATCCCTTTCTACCCTCCAACTTGGTTTTTGATTTAATGCCTCCACTAAGTTAGTCTAGAGACAAAACAAAAAAAAAAAAAACAATGTAGGTTTGAGCCAATTGAGATTAGGACAATAATGCCATTATACCACAAGTTTTTTTTTTTCTAATATACGCCCAAGCCCAAAAAAATAAAAATAAAAATTCTAATCAATGTGACGACACTCGTAGGATTAAAAATTGGTTTTGACAAAACTTCACTAAATTAGTGTTGAGCAAAAAGTTTGTTTACTAAGATAGTGACGTGAAATATAAGCTATCCTAGGATAATTGGTCCACCCTCAACCTAATTTAGGACAACAGGGCACTACCGTTTGTAGGACGGGACATTTTAATCAGAGTTGACCTTCCACATCGAAATAGAATCGAAATTAGAGGTTTCAGTCCGATTCGAAAGGCAAATAAATTAGGAATCGAGAACCGACTTGGTCTGCGTTTGTTTTTTGTTATTAAACCAGAATCGTAGGTATCGATGAAATCAATTTTTTTCATATATTTTTTTTATAATTTATAAATTGGGTAAAAAAAATACAAAATCTAAAAACATTAATTTGGGTAGTAATTTGTATGAAACTCTAGATTATAACCCTAAGAAATTAAAAATGACTTCTACTTTTTTATTTCTCGCCTCACATCTTATCATTGTATTTTAGAGGTTAGTACATGTAAATTTTTGCAAATTGGGTTGTCTATGATTCGAAAGTTAGGGTTGTTGTGTACATTCTTTATAATTCAAGCTTTTCATTTTTTGCATTGTTTACAAATTTAAGTGATTTTTTAATTAAGTAATATTATTTATCATCATAATGATGGAATATCGATGACGTGACACTTATTATCCCTTATATCTCTCTCCTCCTTCTCTATCAGGAAAATTGAGTTGTCAAATCTCATTATTCCACATAAACTGCCACATCACCGATATTCTATCATCATGACGATAAATAGCATTGTTCATTTTAATTTTTTTCAATTGAATTTGATATATTCATAGCTTAAGATGTAGTATACATTTTCGTTATCTCTAGTTCGTGATTCTATTTTAAAAATATAATTTTTTTTCCTTTTTATTCAAATAAAACGAGTTCAATATGTGGACTGCAATTTCTTGATATTACATAGTTATGCATTTGATTAGTATTTTTTTGTTAGTTCGTTTCAAGAATAAAAGAACTTAAGTATTGTTCATAATTAAATTATAAGCTCTAGAATGCCTCACTTATGGATCAAATAGGATCCAGCCTATGTTTGACCCCCATTTTTATAAAAACTCATTTTCAATTACATGCTTTGATAAAATAATTTCACATGTAAATTTAAAAACTCTTCTTCTTTCTTAATTGCACATTCTTAAAAAAATCATTATTCCAAAATACAATTTTTTTTTTATCAAAATCAGGCTCAAACAAGTGCTTAATAAGAAAATATCATTTTGTTCTCAAACTGTAAGTTATTTCTTGATGTTTTAGTTAGTCACCACTATCTTGAGTCATGTAGCTAATTTTCTTAGTTTCTTGAAGATTTTTTAATTAGATATTGTCCCTTGCACATATATGATCGAGTAGTTGTTGACCTATTATCAATCTTATGTTTTGATTATATCAAACAAAGTATTTTTATCTCTAACATTTGTATTTCCGAGTCTTCATTGTTACATGTTGCGAACTTGATCAAATTGGAGACAAAACAATTGCTACCAAATGACGTGAAAGTGACGATCAAGAAAGTTCAAGACGAAAATCGAGCATTCACAATCGAGCTTGGAAATCGAGCATTCTCAATCGATCACTCGCTCCAAAACAATTGAAGACAAATCGAGCACTTGTGCAAAATTCAAAATCAAGAAACAAATCGTGCACTCGTGTCAAATCAATCGAACATATTAGAACTATATGTTTGAACTCACTTGTAAAGGTAAAATACTTTACTCCTTAGTAATGATTCATTGAGAGCTCAAGTGACGAATTTTTATGCACGGTAAAAACTCACTTTGTAAAACGTTTGTACAAAAATTGTTTTTCAAATGTATGATTTTCAACTTAATTTTCAATTACACTAGCATCATGTACCTTGAAAAATCAAGTAAAAAGGTTATGCAAAAGCCTACCTTATGTCAGAAAATCAAACGGGCAAATCGGCTTTTCTGTCCATTCGGACGTCTGAATGGTGAACCGAACGTCCGATTCACCTCCAAAGGTCGAATATTTTACCGTTCTGATTTCTGACAAAGTAACGGTTATTCAGTTGTTCGATACTATTCCGGATGTTCGAATGATCGTTCGGTTCGACAGAGAGTTTCACGTCTTCAATTGCTATAAATACCAACTCACTTGTCATTCATTATAACAACTTAAGAGCAGTCAAGTGAGATTCTTTTGAGTAAAATTGTATTGATTTCTCATATAATTTATTATTATCAAATCATTTTAGTTTGAAAAACTTTTGATCAAATTAACTTTTGAAAATCATTCTGCACATCAAAGTTTTTTCATACCTAATATTTGAGCTTCATCCATTGTTATTTATTAAAGTGTAAGCATATTTCTCTCTTGGTATTTTATTGTGATCATATCATTTATTAAGATGGAAGTTTCAATTTATGAAATCAAATTTCTTTGAACTTGTGGGTCGTGTTGAGGTCCTGTAAAGCAAAACGTTGTATATGGATCGATGCTCATTGTTTATAAGTCATCGAAAGTTTTGTAAATGGTTGGATTGCACTATAAGTCAATCAACATAGTGAAATTGACATTACTCATGCCGGAAAGCTTGGTAACGGAGGACGTAGATCATTGCGTTGGATCGAACCTCCATAAATTATATCGTTTGCATTATCTATCCCTATTTACTTATTGCTTTCATATTCGTGCTTATTATTTGAATTAATTTATCTAGTTATAACGTGCTTGATTATAGATTAATTTTTCGAAAATTTTTAAAAATAAATTCACCCCCCCCCCCTCTTCATTAGCTATTTCGGGCTATTAATTCGTATTAGAACAAGGTACTCATTTTAAAATTAAGATTTTACAACTAACCACAACAATCTTCAAAATCTCGATTGACGTTCTACAAATCGACATTCATTCTTTGATGGCACACATTATAATTATTGAAAAGATAAAGTGATGATTTACATTAAATCAATAGATTATAATATTTGGGAAGTCATTGAATATGGTCCTTATATGCCTACCAAATTAAAATTGATGAAAACCCCGATCAATCTATTCTTAAACCTGAGAGGAATAAGATGAAGATGATAAAAGAAAATTATTCTTGAATGCTAGAGCCAAAAACCTATTATATTGTGCCTTAAATAGAAATAAATTTAATCATATTAGCACATGTGACTCCGCATGTTATATATGGCATGCTTTAGAAGTTACTCATATTGAGACTAGTAAGATAAAAGAAACTAAGATCAATCTCTTGGTCAAAAAAATTAAAAATTTCTTCATAAAATAAGATGAACCTATTATTGACATGATTACTCGTTTAACCGATATTGTTAATTACCTCAAGGGCATTGATTGTAAATTTACTAACGGTGAGCTTGTAAGTAAATGCTTAGGTCGCTTTCGGAAGATTGGAGCTCATTAAGGATGTTGATAGAGAACACCAAATATACGAACACTTATCCTTTGGAGGAACTCTATGGAACTTTGATGACATACGAGCTCAACAACGCTGAAACCAATGAGAAGACAAGGAAGAATCAAAAGAGCCTCCTACGCGTCAAATTGCTCTCAAATTGACAATTGAAGAAGGAACTACAAGTGAACATATAGTGATGAAGAGCTTGATGATCGTGTGCTTCTTGACAAATGGAGAGACTTTCGAAATAATCGAAAGTTTCAAAAGAATGAAGAAAAGAACGGAGAAAGAAATAAGAAAATGGTTTGTTATGATTGTAATAAACCCGGTCACAAGAGAACCGAGTGTCCAAACAAAAGAGAAATTTCAAGAAAAATGCACTACAAGAAACATGGGATGAAAGCGACAATGATGATCGCGATGAAAATGAAAGTCAAGAAAAGATCGCCAACATGTAGTTCATGGCAATCGATGATGAGAAAAATTCTATTGAAAAAATCATATAATGATTTATCTTCTTCTTAAGATGAAATTGTAGAAGAATTTGAAAAACTATCTTTTAGTCATTTTATTATTAAAAAGAAACATAATTATCAAAAAGTAAAATGGAGAAAATTTTAGAAACTAAAAAGGAAAATGTTGATTATGATTCATTGTATAAAGAAAATTTTTTTTTCGAAAGAAAATGTTGAACACTTGACAAAAATTATTTTTAAATTTACTCAAGCGAAGAAGAATTTTGATTTAATGCTCGGTGATAAAAAAAGAATTGATGATGGAGGCACTGGATATAAACAATTTTCGAAACAAAAATCTCTCAAATTTTTTTTGTCAAAACCTCAAATACAATTCTCTCAAAAATTGCTTGTAACTTTTGTAACAAAGATGGACATATTGCCTACAATTGTCTAACCAAAAAGAGTTGTACTTTGAAAGTAAAAACAAATGGACTCGATGATCCACTAAAACTAACTAACAAGGACCCAAGCTTGTATGGGTACCAAAAATAAAAAATTGAATTATTATTGTAAGTACCGAAGAAGATGACGAGCAAATGGTTCTTGGATAGCGGGTGTTCAAAGCACATGGCCGGAGATAGAACTTTACTATAGAATTTCAAAAAGAATGATTGGGGTCATGTCACATTTGGAGACAATGCAAATGGAAGAATTATCGGATTTGGAAATATTGATAATCGTCCCTCCCTTTCCGTTGAGAATGTACTACTGGTAGATAACCTCAAGCCTAATTTATTTAATATTAGTCAGTTATGTGATAAAGGCTATCATATTAAATTCGGTTCATCTAAATGTTTCATTAAGGATGCTACATCTAAAGAGGTATTGTTTATAGAAAACCGTAGCAAAGATGTTTATATCATAAATATCAATTTTGAAAATGATGAAAAATGTGAAGTGAGTTTGAAAGAGGATACTTGAGTATGACATATGAGATTAGGTCATGTTGGCATGGATCTTCTTTCAAAAATCTCCAAAAATGGTTTTGTTAAAGGTTTACCAAATTTGAAGTTTGAAAATGACAAAATTTGTGATGCATGTCAATTTGGTAAGCAAGTAAAAAATTCATTCAAACCCAAATTACACTCGTCAACTACAAAATCACTTCAATGACTCCACGAAGATATTTTTGGACCATCGAGATCGGCTAGTTTAGGTAAAAAAACATTATGCTTTCGTCATTGTTGATGATTTCTCTAGATTCACTTATGTTCTTTTCTTAAATCTTAAAGATGAAACTCTAAAAACCTTTAAATAGTTTTGCAAAAATGTTCAAAATGAAAAAGGATACTCCATTACAAATATTAGAAGTGATCGTGGTGGAGAATTTGATAATCTCGTCTTTGATGAGTTTTGTAATGAAAAATGATATGAACATAATTTCTTGGCTCCTTAAACTCCTCAACAAAATGATGTAGTAGAAATGAAGATTAAACTCCTCAACAAAATGATGTAGTAGAAATAAAGAATCGCACATTGCAAGAAATTTCTAGGACCATGCTAAATGAAATTAGCATGCCAAAATATTTTTGGGTCGAAATCGTTAACACAGCTTGCTATATTGTTAATAGAATTTTAATTAGTCGAAAGAAGACCAAAATTCCGTATGAACTTTGGAAAAATAGAATTCTCAATATTAGTCATTTCAAAGTCTTTGGTTGCAAATACTTTATCTTGAATACAAAAGAAAATTTGAAAAAATTTGATTCAAAATCCAACATTGGAATTTTTCTAAGATATTTATCAACTAGTAAAACTTATATAATTTTCTACAAAAGAGCTTTAGTCATTGAAAAATCCATGGATGTCACTTTCGATGAAACTAACTCTCTTGATCGTGAAAAATGTATTGATATTGATGTAGGGTTGAAAACTCCATTCGAAGAAATGACTATTCAATATCAAATAAGGAAGATCCACAAGAAGAACATCAAGGAGGAGAAAATGTTCGACAAAGCTAAGAAAAGCCAACCAAAGTCCAAAATAATTTACTCTACCAAAAGAATGGAGGTTTGTTCCTTCTCATTTTAAAGAACTAATCATTGATGTTCCATCAAAAAGTATTATTACTAGAGCCTCTACTAAAAATCATTTAAGTAGTTGTCCATTCATTTCACAATTTGAACCAAAAAATTTCAAAGAGGCCGAGTTTGATGAATTTTGGGTTCTATCTATGCAAGAAGAACTAAATTAATTTAAACGAAACCAAGTTTGAGATTTAATCGCTAGACCAAATGATTAAACCAGCATTGGTACTAAATAGGTCTTTAGAAATAAACGTGATGAAAACGGAATAATTGTAAGTAACAAGTTTAGATTAGTGACCCAATGTTACAATCAAGAAGAATGCATCGAATTTGAAGAAACATATGTACAAGTGGCTATATTAGAATCCATTCGCATGCTTCTTGCATTTACTGTTATAAATAATTCATCGTTTATCAGATGGATATCAAAAGTGCTTTTCTTATCGATTTTATTCAAGAAGAATTGCTTGTTGAATAGTCACCCTATTTTAAAAATCACAAACATTCGGA
>CAIGRP010007225.1:0-15012 GCA_903798385.1 Fraxinus cuspidata
GGGTCGGGTCGGGTCGGGTCGGGTGGGGTGGGGTGGGGTTGGGCGTGGGGATGAGAAGAATAAGATAATTGTGTGTTTTTTTTTATTTATTATTATTTCTTATTTTTTTAAATTTAATTAGTTTAATTATTAAAGTGATAAATATAAAGTTACTCTTTTGTCCATTTCTAAATTATTAAAATGTTGTCAAAGTTAAATTTTTTGTCAACAGACGGAGTTGTGGATGAAAACTGTCCAAAAGTGCTTCACCTGCAACATTTGGAAATGTTAGAGGTGACGGCTACAACAAATCAAAAATTTAAGAAAAGTCTGCTAGTATTTCAAATATTCGTATTTTTGCAGCAATTATCCTTAAAAAATGATCATCTCTTAAAATATTCTATACACGTGAACGGGAACAGGAGCAGGATAAGGGATCAGATAACTTTTAAACTCAACCCAAAATCCTCGGAATGAATCTTTTAATTAAGTAAATTTCTTCTTCTGTGCAGCATTTTTTTATCTGTGCAGATCTTGAATCCAGACGGTGAAATAGTTGGGCAGACGAACGTCGATTGGCGAAGAGAGAGTGCAACTATTAACCGCACTGTAATAACTGCAGAATTGCAGACATAAATCTTCAAGTTTACATTTAGTTGGTCACGGGTACCTTTAAACCCTAAAAAAAAAGTTGGTGGTGGGTGGAGACGTACATGTTTTAACTCTTAACTCCCAACTAACAAAAATCTTTCAGCTTTCATTTGGAAAATAGAGAGGAAATTTTGCATTTTTTGTACCCAATTATTACAAAATGTTAAAAATATTCAAATTTTTTTGAGTATAATTCATTCTCAACATTTCAATTATGGGTAATTATATTACTATCACAAAATTTATTTACTACACTACATTATAATCACACCATAATTAAAATATATTTTGAGTAAATATATCACAACAAATTTACAACTATACTCATAATATTGTGGTTTACTTATCATTCTAATATTAGTCTTCATTTCAGAAGAAGTCCCACCGGAATTTTCAAAAAATAGAACCCCAAAATTTCATCAATAAATAGTTCAAATCGTACAAAGAAATTGGGGAAGAATCAATAGATTTTGGTTTTACGGGGTTTTCTGAATTATGAATTCCGCAACATTTTGTATTCAAGTTCTATAGCTATAGTTTTTACAAGCATCCGAGTCCTTTGCTTTAAATCCTTTCATTATTCTAAGCCTTTTGCAAGAAATAACTAACATATCCCATGAAACATCTCTCACTAACATTCAATCCCCATGTTGTCATCAATGTTGCTGTGAAACATTTTTACGGTAAGATCTCATTGGCGGCTACCTTACAACTTGTGCCCTAACATCATAAATCACCATCATCATAAAAGAGACAATTCATTTTAAAGTAATTTTACGGCCATTTAAGTAAATAATAATATTGTGGTGTGACAAGTAAATTTTGTAATGATAATATAATTACCTATTTGTTATTTCACTCTTTTTGGCCAACAAATGGCGGATTTTCTTCTAATTAAATAAATATAGAATAAAAAAGTAAAACAAGAAAAATGAGAAAAATTTGGAATTACATAACTTTTTAAATGAATAAATAAATCACGCTTTAAATATATATATATATATATATAAAGAATCTAAAAAAATTTAATCTTTCTCATCCACCCCACNAAAAAAGTAAAACAAGAAAAATGAGAAAAATTTGGAATTACATAACTTTTTAAATGAATAAATAAATCACGCTTTAAATATATATATATATATATATAAAGAATCTAAAAAAATTTAATCTTTCTCATCCACCCCACCCCACCTCATTTGTTTTATTATGTATTTAATTTGTTTGTACATTTAAAAAGTCATGAGATTCTATTTGCAATTTTTTTCTTATTTTTTGTTGTTTAACAAGTGTGAAATCCCAAACTTAACATTATGTTCCACAACTCAACACAGCGGTGGCAATGAGCTGGGTCGGGCCGAACCTAGCATGCTCATCACTTTGACAAGGCAAGCTCAAACTCGTTCGAGCACGAGCTCGGCTCATGCTCGTGATCAAAGGTCGAGCTCAGCTCAGCCCACAAGCTCATCAGTCGAGTCGATGAGCTCGAGTTTTTTTTTTTTTTTTGACTTTTTTATTCATATATTTTACGAGCCCATAGTTCACAGCTCAACGAGCAAGGCTCGGCTTGCCAAATGAGCCCCCCGCTCAGCTTGAACTTATCCCGAAACAAGTCCGAGTCGTTCATAGGCCGTGTTTCGACAAATCGAGCCGACGAGCTATTCGTCCCTTTTATCACTCCTGAAATCTTAACATTTACTACCTTTTTTATAAAACTTTACTAAAATCTAAAGTCAAGCTCCTTCAAGTAAATTTACATCATGAAAAGTTATGTGGGGTGAAATTTATTTAGGGTGTGTTTGATGATAATATTGAGAAAGAATATATTTTAATGATGAAAAATATATGGTTATAAAATAAGAAAAAATTATTGATGTGATGGAAAATTTTATTTTATTAAAAAATTGTGATTGAAAATGAGTTTTTAAAAATTATATTTTAAAAGAATGTATGTCAAAGGGGTCTTAATAAAAAACATTTAAGGAAAAAGAGAGCTAGGCTAAATCCACATAATCTCTACTTGGACAATTAGATTAAGCCTTGTTTGGGCTCCATTTTATTTAAAAAATATTTTTCTCTTTTATCTTTTTAATTACGCATTCTCTAATAAAATAATATTAAATGTAAACTCAAAACTTTCTTTCTCTTTTAACCACACATTCTTAAAAAAATAACTATTCAAAAATACATTTTCTCCAAAAACACATTTTAATGGAGCTCAAATATGGGCTAAGCTTTTTCGTGTGAAACTGATTTTTTTTAAGTATTTTTGGAGAATGTGTTAAAGAAAATTGTAGGAAAATATGAAAGATGATTTTAGAGGGAAATATATAGTTGAAAATAAATTTTAAAAAAATGATTTTGTAAAACTGAGTATCAACCAAGGGCTAAATATAATGAATAATAATTATTATTCAATTAAATTTTAATTTCAATTATGTATTCGAAATTATTTATTTTTCAATTCTTTCCAAATTATTACTAAGCCCCTATTTGGTACCGTTACAAAATTTGATTAAAATTTAAGTCAAAATTAACAATTAATTTTAATCACACATTTTATAAGAAACACAACTTGTCAATCACACGTTTCATAAGATGAATTATTTGTTGATTTTTATTTAAATTAAAATCTAAATTTCTATCCTCATCGAAACTTATTTACCTTTTATCAAAATTTATATAAAAATTGATTTAATCTCTATCAAACAGAATTGTACAGTGATCACACACGAACAGTGGGTGTTGGTGCATTGTATCACGTGAACCATTTTAAGCCAAAGGACAAAAAGTCCACTATTGCAACTAGACCCATAAATTAAATATTGCACATATTTGTCTCTTCTGGAAAACAAATTAGAAAAACGACCCTGATAATTGAAGTCCGTGGCGTGGAAAGTTTTGTACTTCACTGGACGGTCGCTGTCATTAACTGTTTCACCTTTTTGCAAATAGTGAAAGCCCCTGTTTGGAGTCGATATTTTGAAAAAATACTATTTTGAACAGTGAATTAGCAGAAATGATCCCTAACGTTTACATTTGTATATATTGTAGTAGATTAATATTGAGAACTTATACTACATAGCTTATCAATGATTATTTGTGCTAAATGGTTAAAAGGTTAAGGATGATATTTGCCGACAACGTTTTGAGTTGGGGTATAAACTTGTAAATTACATCAGACCATAAGAATTATATTCACCGAAAATTTTAAGGGGAGAAAAAATATGGGAAATTGACTATTTAACGAAAGTGGATAGAAGGACCAATTCCACAACAAACGTTTGAAATAAGAGTACAAATATCAAATTTAAGACGATAGAGACCATTTTAGCAACGAATGTAAACGTTAGGGACCATTTATGATAATTACCCTTTGAAAAAACATTATTTTGAACAGTGAATTTTCAAAAAATGTGTGTTTAAAAATGAATTTTTTTTTTTTGAATTTATATGTAGAATATTTTATTATATAAATGTATGGTTGAAATGAGCCTGTAGAATTTTTTTTTTTAAAGAATTAAAAACAAACAGGGGCGTACATTTGGCTAAGTTTAAAAAAGAATTGAGTCCGTTTGAGATTATAAATGGATTAAACTTTATTCTTAATTATATTCCATTTATTTACAATTGTATCCATATCTATTATTCTTATGTGATCCACCAATTTATAGTCTCAAATAACTTTATCATATAGGGATTTATAAGTAAATGAGACAATATTAGATACACTTTCCTTACATTTAAAAAATCAAATTAATATCCTGCATTTTTAGTTTCAATAATGTTATCCATAGCAATGTTTTAAAAAGCACGCCTAAATGGTGCCATCACCTAAATTGGATGCTCGAGCAAAATGCATCGCTTCTCACAGACACTTTTTTTTTTTTTTCAAATTCCTAAACAGTTGAATTTTTTCATTCATCTATTTCGTTTTTCCTAGGTGCGCTTTATTATTATTTCTTTCTTTCTTTAAAATAGTCTTTTATTTGACTTTACATTATTATTATTATTATTTTTTAAAACTTTAATTTCGGGTTTTTAAAAAGATTTTATCTATACAAAATTAAAAATAACTTTATCAAAATAATTAAATAATATTTAAGTTACGGTGGTATCTACATTATGTAATTATGATCTTAAAACTCGTTATTTTGTTGCAAACTCCAAGAGCATAAATGAAGTTCCTGTAAATCTATTAAATAGAATATGTCTAGTAGAAAATTAAAACTATGAAAAGTATTTTAATTTTTACATTTTGAAAACTTGAAAATTATATAATTAACTAATGGTATGCATTATTAAGTAAATATATTATTTTATAATTTTAGATATTTGATATATATTATTTTTATTATTACATTATTTAAAATGATTAAAAATTGAAAATAATATTAAAAATAAGAATTCTTTTTGTGAAAAGAGATAAAAAGATAAGAGAATATAAGTCAATAGACTTTTGTGTATTATAATGAGAACAAAATCACTATATTTATAGGGGAAGATTAGTGATACAATAGTAAAAATTTCTAGAGTTATAGGAATACAATTGTCATTCACTAATAACTTATCATTTACAACACCCCACCTTAAATGATACATTACAAAATATCTGTCTTGTTAGAACATTGTTTGATAAAAATCTAATGAGACAAAAAAAAAAAATCAAATGAAAAAAAGAGTATATTTATTTTGGAGTATTAAAGATATATTTTGCCTTATTAAAACATTGTTAAGAAAATCCAGTGGGACAAAACCTAATCAAAGGAAAAAGAGTATAACTACACCCTCTGATGTTGATTACTGAAAGATTTAGGCGACGCAATTAAATCTCGTTAACCAATTTCTTGAATGTAGATGTTCGCAGTGCTTTTGTGAATAAATCGATCACATTATCACTTGAGAAAATTTATTGAACATCAATATCGCTATTATTTTGAAGCTCGTGTGTATGAAAGAATTTTGAATAAATATATTTCGTCATGTCACCTTTGATATAGCTTCATTTGTGTTATGCAATATAAACATCATTGTCTTCGTACAAAATTATTGGACTATCTTTTGTTGAAGTTAATCCACTTGATGTTTGGATATGATAGATCATGTTCCTCAACCATGGACATTCTCGATATATTTCATCAATTGCAATAATTTCAGAATAATTTGAAGATATTGTTGCCAATGATTACTTCACAGATTTCCACCATATAGCTGTTCCTCCGCGTGTAAACACATATCATGTGTGTGATTTATCTTTATGTGGGTCAGAGAGATAAATAGTATCTGCACATCCCATTAGGGTAGTCCCGACTTTTGAGAATAAAATAATCCAAAATCAATTGTATTCTTTAGGTAGCGAAAATTATGTATAACATCATTCTAATGTCTCTGAGTTAGTGTAGAGCTATATCTTGTAAGGAGATTTACAAAAAAAATTATGTCGGATTGAGTGCAATTTGCAAGATAAGTTAATATTTCAATTGCACTAAGATATTGTACTTCATGATTAATAGTCTTTTCTTCATCTTCAAGTGGACGGAATTGATATTTTTTCACATCAAGTGATCGAACAACCATAGTGATGACAATAGATATGCATTATATATATAAAAGCGTTTTAAAACTTTTCTGTATATATAGATTGATGAACAATAATCATTCTGAAAAATGTTCAATCGCAAACCGAGACAGAATTTAGTTTTTTTCAAAATCTTTCCTCTAAAATTAATTTTTCAAATAATCCGCAATTTTGTTGAACTTTTCAACAGTTCCAATTAAATTTAAATTATCAACATAAATTGTCACAACTGTAAATCCAATATTTGTTTTTTTTTAATGAAACAAATGGGTAGACATCGTTATTTTTATAATCCTACTTCAACAAATATTCGCTGATATTCGCTGAGGCGATTATACCACACGCATTCGAATTGTTTCAATCCATATAACGATCTTTGTAATTTAATTGAGAATATGGTTTTCGGACATGTATCATTTGTTCTTGGCACTTGAAGTCCTCCAAGGATTTTCATATATATGTCACTGTCAAGTGAACCATACAAATAGATAGTTATTGCATCCATAAAGCGCATATCGAGCCTTTGTGATACAGTCAAACAAATTAAGAATTTAAAAGTGATGGTGTCCATTACGAAAGAATATGTTTCCTCATAATCAATTCCTGGTCTTTGTGAAAAATCTTGAGTTAGGAGTTGGGTTTTGTATATTGTAATTTCATTATTTTCATTTCTTTTTCATACAAAAACCTATTTATATCCTACGGGGATTACAATTTCAGGTGTTCAAACTATATGTCCAAACATTTTTCGTTTCTTTAAGGAATTTAATTCCGTTTGTATGTCTTTTTTTCATTTTAGCCAATCATTTCTATATTAACAGTCTTTAATAGATTGTGGTTCAAGATCCTCATTTTGCATAATTTCAAGAGCCACGTTAAATGCAAAAATATTGTTTATAACAACATTATTTTATTCCCATAATTTATAAGATAATATATAATTTATTGAAATTTCATCATTTTCGGACACTTGGAGCTATTCAAGAACCATATTTTCAATATTCGATTGATCAATCTTTTCTAATGTTACTTCTTCTAAAGTTTTGGGTTGGTTTTCCTCATGTACCTTTATTTTTCAAGGTATAGTCTTTTGAACCAATTGGTCAACCATACTTCTAGCGTATTTGAGATTCATTTGCCACAACAAATTGTCCTTCAGGTACATCAATTTTTGCTGAAATATTTCTATTGGTATATATGACTTTGTTATATTTCTTGTGTCAACAAATACACCAGTTAATTTATTTGCATCCTTTTATGAATGAATAATTTTTTCAACATCTTGCTCACATTTATTGCCGCGGGGATCAAAGTGAGATAGAATTGTTTCATTCAAAAAAAAATTATCATTTTTTTTAGGATATAGTTTTTCCCCTCCCCTCCCCTCCCCTCCCAAAGTTGGGAATGTTATTTCATCAAAATTATAATTTGCTGAACTTGCAATAAATAAATCACATGTTAAATGTTCGAGATACATGATAATAGATAGCTATTCAAAACCCACATAAATTTCAAGTCTTCGTTGTGGAGGTGAAATAGAGACTTGGACATGACAACCAAGAATTCGCAGGTAATAAATATTAGGTTCATGACCAAATGCAAGTAGCAAAAGTAAATATTGATAATATGCAGTTGATCTGATACGAACCAATGACATAGCATATAATATGGCGTGACCCCAAATAGAAGTTGAGAGTTTTGTTTTCATAAGTAATGGTCTAACAATAAGTTGTAATCGTTCAATAAACGATCCTGCTAAGCCATTTTGTGTATGGACACGCCAACTCAATGTTAATAACAATTCCAATTAACATACAATAATTATCGAATACTTATAATCTAAATTCATCGGTATTGTTAAGACGAATTGTCTTCATTGAGTAATCGAAAAATTGAGCTCATAATTTTATGATTTGAGATAGTAGTTTAGCAAAAGCTACATTCCTACTGGAAAGTAGGCAAACATGTATACCATAAAATATTGTATTGACCCACATATATCTCCATGAATTCTTTCCTAAAAAATAATTGGAGATTCAATATTGACCTTTATAATTAAAGGTCTAATGACTAATTTGCCTTAGGAACAAGTTACACATGGATAATCATTAGGTAAAATAATCTTCTGGTTTTTTAAAGAATGTCCACTTAAGTTGTTTATGATTCAACGCATCATTATAGCTCTGGATATCCTAGTCGATCATGTTAAGGTATAAAACTTTTTTGGTCAATGAACTTCTGGTTCGTAATAATATTTGATTCAACCATTTTTATAAATATATAATATCCAAGTTGATCATGTCGATGGGAGTACGTGGAGATTTTCTTTTATATGCTTCTGGTCAGATACGAAAGATGTTATGCAGAAATATTTAACATTAGTTTCTTTCATTGTCTCAATGTGATATTCATTGTAGCAGATATCATTAAAACTAAGCAAATTTCTTTTGGATTTGCTAGAATAAAGTGCGTCATCAATATATAATTTTGTTTTATTTAGTAAATTAATACAAGCTCTTCTTGAACTTTCCACGTTATTCGATGCACCTGATATTGTATTGACATTATTTTCTGCTAATGTTAAGCTAAAAAAAAAATTGTCTTGAACAATAGTATGTGTAGTTGCACTATCAATCAAATAGGTATTTTGACAATCAATCATGAATCTATAACAAAACAGATATATTTAAAAATGTTTATTAGCACAAAATGTCCTTATGTTTGACCTTTAGTGTGCAAAACATCCATACGTTTCAATTTTTTGCATTTTCACTCCTATTTCCACGTTTCATTGTGGAAATATTCATTTTCATCTATTTCTTCAATTAAAAGCTGTGAAATGACGAAAACACCATCATATTTAAATAAAACAAAAATAAAAAAAATAAAAAAAAAATTAGAATCATAGTCCCAAAATTTCAACATTACTTAAGGGTTGGATGCTAGATTGAGGTGTTGAAGTCTAGTGGAGTCCTCAAATAAAAAGGGGTCTACAGAACTTGCGTGTGTGTGACCTGCCTTACATGATTCATTCATATTGGTTTGAAACTGGTGATGACCCATGGTTTCATTGGATGCTCCATGATAAGGCGGTGTTGGAGGTGGTGGTTTGCAACCATGGGTTGCATCGCCGGCGGAGGAAATCATTACTGAGATGCCCAAGTTCGCTGTTGAAGAAAAAGACTGGAAATATTGATTTTCTACATTGTTTGTTGTTATATTAACAACTGTGGTGCATAATGGTGAGCTTGGTCAACCTGGAGGGTGGGAGGTCATGGGTGTTGTCGGAAATGGCACTTTTGACCGTTTGAAGATGCGTGTGCAACTTACTTTGAATGGAAATTTCGGCCAAATCCGTTGAAGTTATTGCCAGTGGTTTGGTGGGTTTGGAAGAGGAAGATAAGGGCTTCAAAGTGGTATGTTGGTTCGATGGCTAAGGTGGCCAAAGTTTAGAGTTTTGGTTGTCCATGGTTCCTAAGGTGCGACTCAGTTCTCATGCACAGTTTTGGAATAAAGAGATACATCTCTATATTTATTGTTGATTTTTGGCCATCGATTCCAGTCAAATCTAGTGACGTTAGGGATGGTGGTTGGGTGGTATGTGTAGAGGGGAGTAAGGGTTGTCGAATGGTACGGCGTTTCGGTGGTTTCGGTGGTGGTTGGCAGGAGTTTTTAGGGTACAAAGATGGTGGTTGGCCTAAATTTTTGGCGCAGGTTGGATTTTTAATTATACATTGGGGACTCATTTGTAATCTTTTGAAATTTTAGTAATGTGATTCTAGTTTGTTCTTTATTTTGTTCTTTTTATTTTATTTAAATAGGAGGGCATTTTCGTCAATCCACAGCTTTTAATTGAAAAAATAGATGAAAATAATGATTTCCGCAAAGAAACGTGGAAATAGGGGAAAAAATGCAAAAAATTGAAACGTAAGGATGTTTTGCACATTAAAGGCCAAATGTGAGACGTTTTGTGCTAATAAGCATTTTAAAAACTTGAATTTAAAATTAAAAGAGTAAACATAATTCAATATTATGAAATTAAGGATGTATAATAAAGTTTCAAATTTTTTAGAAAAGTAAAAACATATTTCAAATTGAATTTCTAAAATAAAGGAAAATATTAGAAAGTAAACTAATCTATATCTTTCATCACACCATCAAATAATTAATATTCTTATTTGGATCAACAAAGAAATTAGAGACATCCAAATAAATCACATCAATTGGATAATAATAATCAACAAAATTTGTCTTCATCTCTTGATTGATTTTTTTGTAGAGATCCAAAATATGTTTTGCCCAACGACAAGTACGTGTCCAATCCCCTTTCATTCCATATCTAAAGCAACTTTTTTCGTACTCTTTTTGGATGTGCTACTTTTGTTTGCTTTGTGCTTTTTGAAATTGTTGTCTTGTTACTGATAGCTTTGTTAATTATTTCATCCAACGTTTATTTCACGTGCATGTCCTTATTTTGATATTGCATTTGCTTTAGACAATACAATATCAGGTAATGGTACATAATCAGTTGGACATAGCCCATAATTTTTTTTCAACTAGTCATTATTTTTTCAGTCACAAGTAGGCAAGATATGTGTTCGACTACTTTTTGAAACCAGGCTTACAATATTGCTAATGCAGGAGCACATTCAAGACGTGAAAATTGGAAAACGTTTTCTCCAACATATCTTCATCGATGAGTTTTTTCTCCACACAAGGTTAATTTTGATGACATTCTGAACATTTCAAAATTGTATTCACTAACAGCTTTGAAGTCTTGCAAATGAATGTGCATCCACTCATAGCGGGTTTTGAGGAGGACTATAATCATCTTATGATCAAATCTTTCAGTTAATTTTTTTCAAAAAACAAGTGGATCTTTCTCAGTGAGATATTCAATATCCAATTCATTGTGAAGATGATGACAAATGAAGATGAGTGTTTTTGCATGATCCAGTGGAGATTTTTTGTCTACTTCTTTTATTGTCTCTTCCAAACATTTTGAGAGAAAATGGATATCAGTTTTTAGTACTCATGACATATAGTTTATGCCAGATATGTCAAGTGAAGTACACTCAAATTTTGTGATGTTTGCCATTTGATTAACTACACAATGATGCAAAAGAAAATACAATTAGTTTAGAATAATATGATTAAACATCACATAAATAGTGAATCAAATAGTCAATATCAACATGACATAAGTTATAAGTTTTCTTCAGGAATAAACACTAGTTTAAAATATTATGTTTTTCGAAATATGTGCTACTTCAAAAGCACGTTGTATTTTACTATTGTTTATTCAAGAACAATATATTAATATTCTTCTGAAATATTGAAAAATATAATTCATACTCTTTAGGAGCAAGTAATATTCTTTTGGAATATTAATTATAATGTTGTGCCACTTCACGAGCAATAATAAATTATTATTTCGAAACATGAGGCCTTCAGGAGCCATGTATTATTTATAGAGATGTGCTTCTTCAAAATTAACAACAATTAATAATGAATTCATTAATTGGTGTTTTATTACTAAACATAAAAAAATAATGATGAAATATTATATTTTGCATCACAATGATAATATTATTTAATTTATAAACATGCATAAATTGACTAGAATTCATTAACGTGAATTGGGTTAAAAAAATAAAAAAATTAATGACGTGAATTCATTAACTCAAAAGTGTACAATCGTGATGAATTGGATACATGAATAATATTACTGAGGGACACACATGACACACGCAGACAAACAAATTCAAACCACCAATTAACAAATATGCATGTCGTGGACAAAATGATGATTTGATTATGCATGAATCAAAAGCAAATTAAAAAAAAAAAAAAATAGAGGAGGAGACTTCAATTAATAAGGCAGCAGAATTGATGAAAAGAAGGATTTAATTCATAAGCACCCAAGAATTAGGGCATGATTGTGGTGGCTGAATAAAGAAAAGGATACTTTAATGCTTAAAAAAAACAATTATGCTATTTGTACAATTATATTTGATAATAATAGTTAACAATATTAGCATTGTCAAAATTCAAGCTATTGATTTAAAAATAGTTTTTGAAATGGATGAATATGATGTTGTCAAGTGTGAGTAGTCAATCAATATTGTCAAACTAGATTGTACATGCAGCATGATTCTAAAAAAAATGGCATCAATGGATGAAGAGGAGCTGCTAACGTGTTAATTGCATATGTATATTTATGGACAAAAAATATTACATGTTATCAAATTAATTTTGGTACATGTGGTAGATGCTTATGTTATCTTCATTAGACTTTGAAAAATTAAGATTTCGTGTTGATAACGTATTGAGAAGGAGAATAGATAATATAAATTTTTTTTTTTTTATTATTATGAGAACCAAATTCCTTTACAAGAAATGATTATGAATATAATGGTAATAATTTTTAGGGTTGCATGGCACAATTGTTATTTATTAATAAACTTACAATTTACAACAAAAACGTTTTTTTACACTTAAACCTCGCCTAGGCTCGCTTAAACTCGTAAATGAAGTTTCGCCTTCACCCCCAACCACACTTTACATTTTTTATAACACCGATTCATAGTTGACGACTGCAATAATTATCATACGTGACATAATTTTAATAAGTTAAAAAATGAATAATTTTTAATAATGATATGACATGTATGATGATGAATGTAGTAGTTGACTATGATAAAATAAGGTTAATATACCTAAAATGTCCCTGCGAAGAAACGATACAATTTTATACCACTATATGACAACTTCATTAGAAATGATAAAATAGCAAAATTGTCATAAATAATAATGAATTCATGTGTTAGCTCATGTTTGACGCATATTTATAAATAATCAATTCACTTTTTATACACACATTTCCTAATCATATATCAACACTTTTGCACTCCTTATTTCTGTCTATTTATAATTTTAACTATTTATATATACTTGGCAAGCATGCTCTTAACACAAACTATGAAAAAAGCAAACTATATTTTTTTATATATTGATGGGATCAATTTAAATTAGGAATTGAAATTAGAGCTCGAGTTAGGTTCATTGACTATTAATATGAAAAAAAAAATGTTATGTGTCAATTTTTTAGAACTAAACAAATAAAACGAACAAATCAATGTTTAGTTTCTTTCTTTTCAATAACACGTTAATGTATAATTATCCAAGCAGCTGTCTTGTGTGAGAATTTTTTATTTATTTTTTCAACAGAATAGATATTAGTCAGCATGAAAATTTTTTAAATTGTAGAAAATGACCAAAACGAATATTATGAAAGAACGTTCTATTAAATAACATGATCATTGTTTAATAATAAATTTTGAGGGTGTACAATGTTTTGACGACGAGCATCTACTATTTTGTAACTAAATTTTACTCTAATAGTATAAAGCAAGGATGTATGTTTAACATCTAGTTTATGCATTTATAAATATGTAATTTTATTAGTAAGTTTGCATTTGTTAAAATTTAAATTGTGTACGCATAATATATAATTAATTAAAAAAACTTTAAATTTATTACAACATTCTTCAACTAGTTTTAAGTTAGTTCTACTAGTATGCATACTCAAATAATTGTGTGTATCACGAAGTCTTTTATCCTATTATTAAAAGGAAGATATTAAATTATAATTAATAGCCAAACATTATTTTCTTCGCAATGGCATTTTGCGTATTTCAATCTATTTTATATGAGACATGACTCGAAAAGTGGTCAAGATGTGAATGTGATCCGTAAACTTAGAAAATATGGGAGGTTAGTGTGATTTTATAAACGTGTGGGAGTTTCTATAATACTATTATAAAGTTCGGATGATGTCTTTGACATTGTTTCCAAGTAGATTTACAGTTGGTAGATGAGTTGATTTTAAGTAAATAAAACGGATCAATTTATCCCTTATTTAGCTAATTTGTATATAATCGGTTAAACTATTTTTCCATACATTTTGCATGATTCATAAGTACTTGTAAGTAAAAATTGGTGCATAAATGATAGTTTGACTATTAACTTTTCACATGGAAAAAAAGTTAGATATAGTTTTGACTTATTGAAATGTCGAAAATGCAAAAATTATAAAGAAACAAAATGAAGGATGTATGACGTTGCAAAACTTCTAAGACATATTTTGTCTCTCACGGTGCTAAACAAGATAAAAGGGGTGTATGTTTACAACCTTTCTTTCAAAATTGATACAGTTCAATATTAATTAATCGTGTGAGCTTAGGCTTGACCGTATTCTTTTAGACCGAAAGATATTGAATAGCTAAAAAATAATATAAAAAACTATCTTGGCAGAATTTGAAAATGAGAGAAGGAGTTCAGAAATCAATTATTTTGGAATTGACTTGGAATAGGAGGATCTAATCTATAGATTTTAATATCTATTTTGAATGGTTGCATCTTTTGATATAAATTCTCTCTGACCATTACATCACATCATTTTAGAATGGAACAAAACCTGGCAGTTGATATTGCATCCAATCCAAATTCATCACTCTTCATTATGCACCCCCACTGCACTTGAAGAGTTGTACTCAAATCAACATGTCCATTGGATATTTTATTTAAACATCCACATATCAATTGTTAGATAATCCATTACTCTCAACGGTATTACAACTTATCCGTTACTCATTTTTACCTATTATAACCCCAAAATACCAAGCATAGTGTTCAATTGTTTCAAATTCTATATGTATTTGGGGGCACACTTATAGCAATATAAGAAATCTATTAAATTCATTTCAAATTTTCATTTATAAAAAAATAAATTATATATATATATA
>CAIGRP010007238.1:0-10146 GCA_903798385.1 Fraxinus cuspidata
CACTAACACTCAGTTATTCATGTGGAATCTCCCAGCGGGTCTCCAATGTTTTGTTCTATAACAAAACATCCACGTGTTCATTCAAGTGTCACCACACTTTAGCTTGTGAGATCAGCTACTTACTTCACAAGTAAAAATGTCACACGTGATGATATATCCGTAATAATGATATCCGTATCTCGTTATTACTTCGACCACGGACGAATTAAGATTCAGTCATATGTAATTTGTATCTCACAATCACACTCCTTGTTATTAACAAATCACTAAGACTCGAATCTACGGATTCTATTATTTAGTTTATTAGAATATTATTTCACTTAAATAATAGATATTGCCATAAATATGCATCGATAATATATGTATTAAAAGTGTTTATACAAAGTTGATTGGATCTAGTGCATAACACTTACAGAAAATGAGTGTGAAAATTAAAGAGTTTTGAAATAACGGATCACATGCTAAATAACTAATACTCCCTAGCTCCTTTGGTTATAGTCAAGCGAATGGTTAAGAGAGATTCTTTTCGTTGTTTTTATATAAAAGGGTAGGTACCTATTCTCTTCTTAATTAGTTTCATCAGCAAAATTATGAAAGCATAACAGAGGGGAAGTTCATCCATTTCATTGCAAAACCCCAGCCTTTTCGATACCACTCAACGTTCCATTTCTGGTTCATTAAAGGAATGTCTAGGCAGTCTAGATGGAGCATGCATAGAACAACTATTGCTTCACTTTGCAAGTGCCCTAGAGAGCAATGATGTGACCTTGGCCCAACAAGTGATGTGGGTACTCAATAATGTGGCTTCCTCAATTGGTGAACCTAATCAGAGGCTGGCTTCATGGTTCTTAATGGCATTTATTTCGAGAGCTGCGAGTGTTTGTCCTACGACAATAAGCTTTGACAGACGAGGTGCCCTTCAGAGGAGGCCTATGACCGTACTGAGCTAGCCGGGTACGTGGATCTTATCCCTTGGCATAGGTTTGGTTTTTGTGCATCAAATAGTGCCATTTTTAAGGCTATTCAAGGGTTCCCAAAAGTGCATATTTTAGATTTCAGCATCACCCATTGCATGCAATGGCCAACTCTCATAGATACATTGGCCAAGAGGCGAGAAGGGCCTCCATCGCTTCGAATATCGATTCCTACTTGGAGGCCGCCTGTACCTCCTTTGCTCAGAAGAGGTCTGCCAACGTTTGACAAATTTTGCGAAGTTCAAGGATGTCCATTGTGAAATCAATGTAATTGAAATCCCATCATTGGTTACAATGGATGCAGGCATATCCCAATTAGGGCCCTCTGATCATTATGATTTACTTTTAAGTCAATTGAATCCTTCCACTCTGAAACTGATAGATGATGAAGCTTTGGTGATTAACTGCCAAAATTGGCTACGGTACATGCCCGATGAACAAATGTCGAGTACTTCTCATGACACCTCTTGTCGGGATGCCTTTCTCGAAATAATTAGAGATTTAAGTCCTTGTATTGTGGCAGTGGTCGATGAGGACTGCGATTTGAGCACATCTAGTCTAACCTCAAGGATCACAACTTGCTTTAACTATCTGTGGATACCTTTCGATGCCTTCGAGACTTTCTTACCCAGAAATAGTCCTCAAAGGATTGAGTACAAAGCTGATATCGTCACAAAATCGAGAACATAATTGGATTCGAAGGTGTTCAAAGAATAGAAAGATTGGAATCCAGGATCAAGCTCTTAAAACGGATGGCGCATAAAGGGTTTCAAAGTGTTCCATCTTGTGAAGAGACTTTAAAGGAAGTTAAAATCTTGTTGGATGAACATGTAAGTGGGTAGGGTATGAAGAAAGATGAAGACATGCTAGTGCTTACTTGGAAAGGCCATAACTCAATCTATGCCACAGCTTGGGTTCCATGCAGCTATGGAGTTGAATACTAGGACAAATTTTGGCTCCTGACATCAAATTCTACTAAAATAAATTCAGGTGTCATTTAATTTTAGATAGATAGCTTTGTACTCTTCTCAGTAGCAAGAATTACTGTAGGAGATGGACTTTTATTCTGTGGTCCCTTGGCCAAAAGTAGAGACAAATTAGGGTTCTTTTAACAAGCTTAAATGAGCACAAGACAAGGAGAACTTGGCTATGTTGATGAACAAATTTGCAAGTTGATGAACTTGGCTATGTAGCTTGGCAGGCTTTAATTCAGGCATAATTAACAGATTAATCGTAGTTTATTAATTTTCAACTTGTTCTATCTTAATAGTTTATCTATTTTAATTATCACGACCAGTTTATCTTTTCTGCTTAGCTACTAGATAGTAATATTTTATCTTAAGAATTTAGCATTCAAGTTCAGGTAATTGTTTGAAATGTTAAGAAACATAGAGAGGACAATTTGTTTTTCTTTTTGGACATTGTGTAGGTCCAATTAATCTAATCTTGAGTACTCGTAAGGGCCAAAGTGAATATATATCGTGTACACAACAAAACGAGGGAAGTAGATGGATCATTCCGGCAGAGGTAGACGAAATGCCAAAATGATTCAATTAGCATGGATCGGTCAGGCTATCATATAATGAGTCCCCTTCGAAGGAAGATGCAACACTATCACACAGTAAGTGAAATTTCATCAAACACCGACTGTACAAACTAGCATTGTTCCTATGTAGATATTCCGTTAGACACAATTGTACAAGTCAATAGTTTTATATGCTAACAAATTAGCATCGATCTATATTAAGAATGCTATTGTTGTCAAACTGCTTTTGATAGTGAACTAAAGTCACGTATCCTAAGCGGAGAATGTAAAATCCCAAAATTTCTTCATAAAATAGAATTATTTATTTCAAATACTATATTTTAATATTTTGGAAAGTTAGGGACGAAGTGATTATATATATATATATATATTTGGATTCTGTAACTTCATTTTTATAAGAGTCCAATATCTGGATATTGTGGAACAATGATAAGTATATGGATATTGGGCTCGTTGGATACATCGTAATTAAATATGCATATTAGGCTCGAGAAAAAGTTAATTCGGATAAGCGAGGCACAAGTTATCAAGGTCGAAAGATATTACCTTAAATTATAATTTAGATAAGTTAATTAATGAGTTTAGAATTTATGGGTGACCGTGTAGAGTTGGTAAATTGTTAATATTTTTTATTATTATTATTATTATTATATAAGGATTTGTTTTATAGTACAACCATGTGTAGGAGTTGTTGAAGAGGTTATCAAGTAGTTTTTTTTATTCTTATATTTTTGTTGATAAATCTTTAGCCGCCACGTGTCCATAAAGTTGTTTTTGATATATTTCATTTTAAATGATAGAGATGTGTTGCTTGAAACATGTCATTTCCTACACAAAGTCCAACACTCTTATTCTCACATTCTATAGAATTTGTTATATAATATAACTCATGAAGGCAATAACTTTTCTACACTGTATGTATATGCAAAAACATGGTAGATGTAGAAAGAATTAAGTGAATGTGATCTTTTTTATTTTTGTCATCCAAATTTAAGAAATCCAACAAGGTATAATAACGAGGTGCAGTTGATTTTATAATATGAAATGTATGATATGGTCATCCGTTACCAAATATATGATATGTATTAAGCTCTTACCGGTTTTCTAAAGATATGAGATGGTATGAAACTTTGACACATGTTTTAAATCTTTTATTCGAGATTGTACCATTAATTCATGTCCTATTGAATATTCTCATATACTCACCCATTTTCCCTACTCCTCAGATGTTAGAATTGGTTGTTGGTTAGCGGGCAATGAAGTACAGTAGTGGTGCCAGGATTTATGGAATTAAATAAATAATTTGGTGTAACATGACTATGGATTTATTTATTTTTTCAGCATTATTTTGGTTTATTTTTTATATGGATCTTGTTATTTGGAACGTATTTTATTTGGATATGTTTCTTACATGTATTTTATTTATTATTGGTAGAACCAAAATTTTCACGTTGAGTTGTTTGATATGTTTATTTAATTATCGAATGAAATGTTTAGTAACAATTTAAACTTTAAAATTTGAGTCGTTACAGTTTGGAATTAGAGCTTTAGGTTTAATTTTTTTTTGTAGACCCATATGTATTTTCATAACTTGAGTTTTGAAAAAAAACATGAATAGTCGAAAAAAATAAAAATAATAAAAAGAAATATTGATTAAAATAATTGTTATATTTATTTAAAATATTAATTAGGCATGTGTGTATTTTTTTAGTAATTAGTATTTTATTTTTCAAAAAAAAAAAAAAAAAAGTGAAAATTTTTGAAATGACAATGTCGATATAATATTAATAGTGGGCTTTAAAGTTTAAATATTGCGTGTAATAAATACTTATCAATTTAGCCGTTTCTTTGAGTAATGTTTGCTTAATATTATGAGAATATGAATATAACATGTGTAGACTGGTATGGGTATGTAGCGAGTGACTTAATATTTTTTTTTTTTTAGGAAATGGCACCACCTACCCACACGATTTAATGCGGGGCTTATTGCGAGCAGCACAAGAGTTGAGCAGGCAGAATCAAGCACTTCGACCACAAAAATGCACCGCCATAGCAAAATGCACCTTCATTTGTCCTTGGAACTGTTTCAGTAGCTGAGAAGTTTCGTATGTACATGCCTCCTACTTTTGATGGTGGTTCTGACCTACTGGCTGTTGAGGAGTGGATTAGAGGTTTGAAATGCATATTTCGACACATTGCTTGTACATATGCACAGAAAGTACTATGAGCGGAGTTTAAGTTTGTTGGAGTAGCCAGTTACTAGTGGGAGTCTATTTCATGCACTAGGATCGAAGAGCAGCAGCGTAACTTGACTTGGGAGCAGCTTAAGGACGAAGTGGTGGAAAAGTATTTCCCGTCGACTTTGAGAGATTTCAAGGAATCAGAGTTTTTGCAGCTCAAACAGGGGGATATGTTGCTTACTGATTATGAGAAGTAGTTTGAGCAGCTCTCGAGATATGCCCTGCACTTAGTAGATACAGAAGTTAAGAAGATCAAAAGGTTCAAAAATGGACTACGCCCGAAGATCGACATGATCATTATGTCTCATTGTTTCACTTCATATCGTGAAATGTTGAGAGGACTTATGCTATTTCATATCAGATGACTACATTTGAGGAGTATACCTACATGGCAAGGAATCATTAAGAAAAAGGAAGTGGAATGATCAGAGTAAGGACAGACGTAACTGGCAGAATAAAAGACCAAGCACAGGAGTTTGTATCAGTGGGATGAGTGGGAGTATTACACTTTGTCCTAAGTGTAATAAACTCCACAGGGATGAACGTTTGCTTGGGAAGAACATGTGTTTTTGGTGTGGTATACATTGCTTTAAACTGTATTGAGCCTCCAAAGAAGAAGATGATGATCAGGACAAGAACAAGAAATGGAATACCCAAAATTTTGCACTGAATCAGCATAAGGCAGAGCAGAATCGGAATGTGATCGTAGATATTTTATTTGAAGTACCTATTTATGTTTTTTGATTTTGCATTCTCCGTCCCTAAGTCTAACAATATTGTTACGACAACAGGTATTCTATTATTATCTAATGTACATGCTTACGTACTTTTTGATTCGGGGGCTACAAATTATTTTCTCTCTTCATCCTTCGTCGCTAAGTCTAACTTTGCAAGTGTGAAAATGAATAATGAACTAGAGGTTAGCATCCCTCAGAAAGAACTCTTTGCACAAATCAAATGACTAAGGCGATGTAGTTGGAGATTGACTAAAAGGTACTGCTTGCAGACTTATACCCTTTAGAGATGAACGACTTCGACATTATTCTAGTCATGGACTGGTTGTGACTCAATCATGCGACCATTCGATGTCACGAGAAAGAACAAATCGGGAGATAAAGAAGTTTCCCTTGTCAAAGTTCAATGGCGAAATCATGGACTTGACGAGTCATTTTGAGAGAGGGAAGAAGAACTTAAAATTAAGTATTCAGAACTCTTTGATTAGCCAAAGTAATTTTCGAGGACGAAAATATTTTAAGGAATGGTGATTGTAAAATCCCAAAATTTTTTCATAAAATAGAATTATTTATTTTAATACTATATTTTAATATTTTGGACTAAAGTGATGTATATAAAATTTCATTTTTATAAGAGTCAAATATTTGGACATTGATGGAGCAATGATAACTATATGAATATCGGGCTCGTTGGATAGATCGTAATTAATTATGCATGTTAAACTTGAGAAAACGTTAATTCGGATAAGTGAGGCACAAGTTATCGATGTCGAAAGATATTGCCTAAATTGTAATTTAGTGAAGTTAATTAATGAGTTTAGAATATATGGGTGACACGTGTAGAGTTGGTATATTGTTAATTTTTTTTTATTATATAAGGATTTGTTTTATGGTACAACCACCTGTAGGAGTTGTTGAAGGGGTTATCAAGTAGTTTTTTTATTATTCTTATATTTTAATTGAAAAATCTCTAGCTGCAACGTGTCCATAAAATTGTTGTTGAAATATTTCATTTTACATGACAGAGATGTGTTGTTTGAAACATGTCATTTCCTACACGAAGTCCAACACTCTTATCCCCACTTTGTATAGAATTTGTTATATAATATAACTCATGAATAGGGATGGCCAAAAAACCCGACAAACCCGATACCCCCGGGGCCCCGCCCCGAGCGGGGAGGGGAACCCACTTAATCGGGTATTCGGGGCGGGGAATTTCTCCCCGGGGCGGGGACGGGTAACGGGCCCCCCGCCCCGTTTAATTTTTTATTTTTTTTTTGTTTTTTTTGTTTTTTTATATTTCAATACTTTAAATTGAAATTTTCATTAGTTCTAATGAAAAATGACAATTAAAATTATTTGTCTAACTCTAATGAATGAGGGCAATAAAAATAATCAAAAAAAAAATTAAACGGGGGAGTAAATGGGGAATGACCGCCGCCCCGCCCCGCCACGCCTTAAACCGGGAACGGGGCGGGGAATTGCTTAGCCTCCCCCGCCCCCGCCCCGCCTCGTTGCCATCCCTACTCATGAAGATAATAATTTTTCTACACTGTATGTATATGCAAAAACACGGCAGAGGCAGAAAGAATTAAGTGAACGCGATTTCTTTTAGTTTTGTCTTCCAAATTTAAGAAAATCCAACACAAGGTAGGATAATCATGTGCATTTAATTTTATCTCGTTTAATTTTTTTTTTCACATTGATGAATTATTATACTTATGAAAGTTAAAGATATGATATGGCCATCCAATACGAAAAGATATGATATGTATTGAGCTCTTACCGGTTTTCTAAATATTCGATGACGGTATAATATTTTGACACATGTTTTAAATCTTTTATTCGAGATTGCACCATTAATTCGTTTCCTACTCACTCATTTTTCCTACCCCTCACAGGTTAGAACTGATCGTTAGTTAGCGGGCGATAAAGTGCAGTCGTGATGTTAGGATTTATGGAACTAAATAAATAATCTGGTGTAACGTGACTATGGATTTATTTTTTTCAACATTATTTTGGTTTATTTATCACGTGAATCTTGTTATTTGGTGTATTTTATTTGGATAAATTTCTTAAATGTATTTTATTTATTATTGGTAGAACCAAACTTTTCAACGTTGGGTTGTTTGATATATTTAATTAATTATCAAATAAAATGTTTAGTAACGAATTAAACTTAAAATTTGAGTCGCTACAGAGAATTCAACATTTACAAAAAGGAAGCCACATTCACCGAGCACTATAGTGAGACGTGAAAACACTTGATGCTAGGAACACTCTTTTTTAAAAATAAAAATCAAGTGCAATCGATAAATAAGAGTTCTATTACCCAGCAAGTAAGCAGTAAGGTCTTTCGAAGCAGTATATTTAATAAGGCATGTTATCGATATAGTGCCTACGCCCTCCCCAGGGCGAAAGTTCACCAAGAAGATAGTTACAAAGATCACAGAAGGGAAATGAGATATTATAAATATGGCAAGTTTACTGAACATAGAGTGGATCATTTATTTCTTTTTGAACCTCTTGCAGTGGATACTTTAGGAATTAATTTTATTCGACGAGGGTTACATGGAATGGTCGGTCAAATAAAGTTATAATTGTGCTGTTGATATGTCCCACTTATTGTTGGGAAGTAACTAAAATCGCCAGCCAAATCCTTATGAACTAACGATTTGTTTATGAAATTCCGCAAGTGTACGGATCGTGACAAATAATAAAGTGAATTTATTAAATCTGAATATCGTCCCACAGAGACTACTATTTACTATTAATTTTTAAATTAACCTAACTGCAATTTAAATTAAAATGGTAACTAATGATCAAATCAAATTTTGTTTTCTATACCAAAATTCTAATAAATTAAATAACAAACTCAAATTAAAACTATAGATAAGATTATGTGATTAGGTAGTTAAGATTTTCGATTTCACTTAAATTATTTATCATACATTTAATTGCAATTCATTCAACCATTTTTCATATGTGCCAACGATCGAATTAACCTAGTGTATTTACTGATCTCTCTTGAGCAACACTAATTTTATTTCTATGGCATTCGATTTCACTTAAATTATTTATCATACATTTAATTGCAATTCATTCAACCATTTCTCATATGTGCCAACGATAGAATTAACCGAATGTAGTTAGTGATATCTCTCGAGCAACACTAATCCTCTTCATATATCCGAACTTATTATATCTCTATATAATTTCACACACATATGAACACACTAATCTATAGGAATTCAACATGTATCGCATAGTCTATAATTATCTCACGATCTCTTATAATATCTATGTTAATTATTGCACAAGTTAGAATAATACATCAAACATCGGTCTCAGTATTATCCCTAAATCAATTCATTGTTGTGCAAACAATTGAAGCATTAAACACATAATAATTAATACTATCAAAGTTGCATAAAAATCTTGAAATTAAATTTATAATAATAACATTAATCTACATCATTCATCCTAACAATAAAAGTATTTAGTCAATCATAACGTTGAAATTAAGCACGCAAAAGTGAAATAACATCACCAGAGATTGACGAAATGTGAAGCTGCTCGTGTGTGCCGCCTCCTTTCATTTGTGTGCTGGCTATGAATATGTGTGTATCTCCAAAAACCAACTATCAATTCCCTCTATTTTTCTCCCTCAAGTTGCCGCCTCTGTTTCTTTCCTTTTTCTTTCTCCTTTTCTCCTTTATGTATGTGCAACCATTTTTGTCGACTTTTTTTCTTTCTTCTGCTCTCTTTCTCTGCGTGTGTATTTATGTTTCAACTTCAGCTTCTATCCTCCAATTTCTATGCGTGTACGTGTGTGTATATATATAAATATAAAAGCAACATCGCCTGTATGCGTGCAGCCACAATCTGTGTATTTTTCTCCTCGATTTCCTTTCAAGTTGCTGCCAAAGTTGCCCAATGTGTATAGATATCTTTTTTCCTCATTTAGCCGCCTCCTTTGCGTGTATATACATATAAATCAATTGCCGCCCATAAACTTGTTCCAAAAGCTGCCAACTTTTTTCTTCCCAATGTGTATCAAATTTCTCAATTTCAGCCCCTATTTTTTTTCTCAATTTCAGCCCCTGTTTCCCCCCAGAAGTTGCTGCTTTCTTTCTTGTAGCTGTGTATATATATAATAATTCACAACTATTTTTATTCTTTTCAACCAAGGAGTCCAACCAAGCCCATTGACATTTCAAATATATTCTTTCATCAATCGTAAGATTCTCTCACCCCCAAACTTGTTCTTTTTGCTCTTTTGAATTTTATACTAACCCCCAGATCTCTAGTTTAGGTAAATCTCATATGTCAATAAACAAGGATTCTCCATAGTTTAACTGCTTTAATCTCTATGACTTAACAAGGCTAATAATCCCTTATCGAAAGTCAAATTTTTCCAAATAAGTGTTTGGGACATAACCAAGGCATTTGATGCGTTTTCTGTTTCATACACCTGCTTTTTCTGATTTTCTATATTTTTTCTCAATTCTTTTTTTTTTCTTTATTTGAAGCATTCTCTCCATTAAAGTTTTTAAATGACCATGTAACAAGCTTTCGGCCGATAACTCCCAAGTCAGACGACCATAGGGTACCAGATTTTAAAGACCATTGCAGACTTAATTGCTCGAGTC
>CAIGRP010007255.1:0-23356 GCA_903798385.1 Fraxinus cuspidata
GAGATAAAATTAGAAGGTTACAATTGTCTATTTACATTTTTCTATGTTTATATTTTCTTTTATTTTTGATAAATTGGTCAAAGGCCTTTTGAACAAAATCATTGTGAAGGATGGCCATGTCAGCTCATTCCCCCAAAAAATAAACCATGTACTTCTTCAATCTTCCCCAGCGCCCTCACCTCAAAATCAATTCCACTCCCACCTAGTTGTCGGCCATCGACACTACCGCCTCATTGTCGTTGGTGGAATGAGATACATCATATCGGGGAAAGCCTTTGCAAATTTGGAAACTGCTTTGAAGAATAAGTTTGAAAATCCCAATGCAAGAATCGCGGATTACTTTGATGTTGCCGCTGGCACCTAAGTTGGTGGAATCTTCATGGCCATTCTCTTTGCCACCAACTATTGGAGTCGACCAATTTTCCACACCGATAAAATGTGGAAATCCCTCCCTAAAGAGGGGAAAATTTTTTATCACCCTTCAAAATAAATCCTTATGAGCTAAAACTTCCATTTCATTCTCTAAAAATTAAAAGAAAGCTTCCATTTGTATAGTCTTCATCAGACATTGACTTATTATATTGGGTATGTGAAATTATAAAAATTGATGCCTGTAAATCTTTCATTCCAGTCTTCATAAGTCAGACATCAATTTCCCGGGGTGCCCAAAACTCCCAACTCATAGACAAAATGTTCTTTCAAAAATTTCAATTAAATTGGTACCTATAGTGAGGCGTTGGTGCCGGCGATGAGGCGTTGGTGCAATAGGTGGGCAATTGGGTGGGAGTGTATTTGAATTTGGGGTGAAGAGATTGGGAAAAATTGAAGAAGGAGATGGGTTTTATTTTGATTATTTTATTTATTTTTTATATTAAAATTATAAAGTTACCAATTTACCCTTGCCTTATTATGTCAAATTTATTAAAATTTTAATTTTTGAGGTCAACTGACGATTTTTTGGGTCAAATTCACGAAAACCGTCAATCTAAACTTGAGCAGTGAATTTTTTAAAGGTTTGGTACCTACCGTGACACAAATGAAATGTTTGGGTAAAGTCTGCTATTAAGTGAAATGTTTGGTATCGTGGCCGCAATTTTCCCTAAACTAAGTAACAAAAATAGAATTAAACTTTAATTGTCGTTTTTGAGTCCTGGACAAAATTAGATGGCCAAAATCCATCGTATTTCATGATAAAGCCGTGATTTCTACTCGTCTTTTCGTTCTCTTTCCGAAATGGTATTATCAACCCAAACCAGAGCTCGACTACGACTCTTGCACTATTACTTTTTTTTTTCATTTTTGGTTCAATTCTTCTTCAATTCATTCAGCTATCTATCCTACATCAATCCCTTTCACCTCGAAAAAACTCGACCCCGAGTTATAATCTGGATAAAGAGGCTCATCATCTTCATGGAACTCATACAAATCTGCTACATTGAATATACTAGAAATGCTCATAGAAGTTGGAAAATCAATAATGTAGGCATTGTTTTTATTTCATTTGAGTACTTTGAAACACTCAATACTTTCTCGATTTCAACTTGTTGTAAAACGGGAAATCTCTCATTTCTCAGAAATACCATTGATAAATGAATTTTTGTACATTTATTCGAGGCTATATTACTAAGCTTTTGTGTCATTTAGTATTGGATTTTACTTAATTTTGGTTAATTTTATCTTATTTCTGTTTTGAATCCGTTTCTAAGCAATTAGAAAAGAAATAATGATCAATTGGCCAATGGATGGAAGTTTGAGGACTAATATGCATATGTAAAGGTTGAAGTACTAAAATTGAAGTAATTTGATGTGGAGTACCCAAATGGAATAAAGAATAAAGAAAGGGTTTGAAAGGAAAATTCGCGAAATTTTATAACGGGACAGACGCCCAGTTATATTGGTTGGTGACCGATCGACCCTATACTTCAATAATAGGAGCCAATTTTAATGCTTGGGCAGTCGCCCCATTTTCTATTGGGCGCCCTCCCAGGCCAAGTTGGGAAAAAAAATTATGTTTCTTTCAGAATTCAATTCCAACAAGAAAATTTCCGTTTGAGCCGTGATGTTCACGATTTTTGGAGATATTTTGGGACTCTTTAGAGGGATATAAATACCAACTCTCAAAAAGTAATTAAGGTGTGAAGAATTAATTGGAAAAGGAGGCAAAGAACACATTAAGATCAAATCCAAGAAGTTGAAGATTGAATTTAAGAATTTTCGGGTCATGAACAACATTTATATCTTTTGCTTTAATCTTCACAACATGTTAGGCTAGATTTCTTTGTGCTTGGAGAACGATGAACTATGTAATATGAGTTTAATTTTTAGTTTTATATATTTGACATTAAAAACACGTTTTTGATATTGAATGATTTATATGATTTTATTTTCTCCACAATTATTGTGCACGGTAGTTGTATGAATGTGGTGACTTATTTTATATATTCGAAAGAAGAAAAATATGTTTCACATATATAAATTATCATAGGGTACGATAGGAGATAGAAATATATCACTATGCCTTACGTGAATCTTTAAGTTTTCATAAAAATTCAAGCACTTTTATATGTTCGCATTCGTCAAAAAAATATAGTTTGGTCATATATAAGAGTAGATTTAACATTACTCGAGAGAGATTGTTAAATAAAATAGGAATACTGGTTCGTCAAAATTCAATAGTAGTGTCAATGTGTAAAACTAGAGTTAAAACTGATTATTGTATGGGAATTCGGAACCCTAGTACTTTTCTTATTTATTAAACACAATATTTGCATTTAGAATAATTTACATTTAGCTTATTTAATTTATTCATTATTGCATAAGTAGATTAATTTATTCATAATTTTGTCACAACAAATACATCACATTATTCTTGTTTTGATTAAGGTCGTGATAATTATAATTGAACTAGCCAATCTCTCTGGAACGATACTTGGACTCAAAATTCACTGTACTACTTGTTAGCGAACCATACACTTACAGTGATTTTAGTTCAAAATATATTTTTCTGAACAAGTTTTTGGCACTGCTGTCGAAGATTGAGTTTTAGTTTGATTTTAATTACCTTGGCACTAATTCGGACTTTTACATGTATTCTTGTATTATTATTTTGTTCAATTTTAGTTCATTTTTTTTCTTTTTTTTTTAGGATATATAGAAGAACAAAAATAACTTGGATAAAAGATGGTTGTGGTTGATTTCAACAAAATGCTCGTATGTGACTTTACATAAGGCAACAACAATTGACGGCTTAGAAAATTGATGAGGGAGATATGCTTGTTGGAGATTTCATTATAGGACAACGACTACAAGATATAAAGGCGGAATGTGAACTTAATGAAATTGTCCTGAGTGACTTACCCGTTGCATTATTTCTCTCACTACAATTTGATATGGGTGATTTGTCTATGGAATTATTTCTTCCACCGATTATTAATGGACATCAATTAAGGGAATCACGTTAACTAGACTTCTTACAAATACAACAAGAGGATAAGACTCTCCATGAAAACATCATTGTTTAACGTTGAACTCAAGAAAACTTCAATTAAAAAAGAGGAGCATGAAAAGATCGAGAAATTAATGATAATAGGCATAAAAGAACTTGTAGCATTCAAAGAAGAGGAAATTCTTGACTTCATCGTTTGCTTAAACATGGAGTTTGTGATTAAATCTTATGACAAGATTGAAGTGTACATTGTTGAGTTCGAAACGGGTGATGAGGGGAAGTCAAACTGCTTGGAGAAGGACAATGTTAAAATGTGGAGGAAAGTTGCAATATGGAACAAAATCAAATTAAGCAGAACCTCCAAAGCCATATTCAAAGTGCCATGAAACACTAGTGAAAAAGTCAAGCTCTAGGCTTTAAATTAAGTGCTTAATGGGAGGTGACTCATTTTCCTATCACTTACTGCTTGTTTTGATTAAGTATTGCATTACAAGTAGATTTTTAGGGATTGCATTAGTATTTTAGGGCCATATTTAGGAACTCATGCATTCATATGGTTTGTTTTGAACACATTTTAGGTAGTATTTTAAGACTTGTATTAGTAACTTAGGCATGTTTACTTATTGATTTCAATTTATGTAGGCTCATCGATAACACTAACATTATATTGAATTCACATTGATGTGATATGCATTCTTAAGGTTGCACATAAATTTCAATCTTCTTAATATTAGAAGATTAGAATTAATCATTGAGTCTCCTTTCTGAAATTGTTTATCTCGTTGATGTGAATCTGCTGCTGTCTTATACTTTGCATTAGTCTTCTCCAACTTTTGTTTTACTTCATCACGGACTGCTAACAACTCTTCTGCAGCAACACTCTCCCTTGGGTAACTTCTCAAATCCACTACATGATAGGGAACCTCTGTATACATAATAGCAAACGAGGACTTGTCATAGCAATATGAACTGCTATGTTGTAGGAAAACTCCACCTCAGGTAGTGCAAGATCACACTATCTAGGCTTATCTCCATAAACACTTCGAACCATATTTTCAAGGGCAAGATTAGTAACCTCGATCTATCCATCAATTTGGGGATTCAGTACTACTTCGATTCAAATTTGTACCAAACAATTTCCACAAGGTAATCCAATAGTGCCCCCAAAAACTTTGTATCTCGATTTGATGTCAATCTAACAATCTCATTGAAAAATAATTTGGCAATACTTGATATATTTGTAGTCTTTCGACAAGTTATGAAGTGAGCCATCTTGTAGAACATATCAACCACCACAAAAATAGAATCTACGCCCCGTTAAGTACAAGGTAATCCCGGAACAAAATCTATAGCAAGATCTTGTCATATGCCCTGAGGGACAGAAAGTGGCATGTACAGCTCGGTATTCTGCACTTGACCCTTTGACACCTGACAAGTATAACATTTTGTGACTATAACTCCAACATCTCGCTTCAACTGTGGCCAACAATATCAAGCTTCCAAATTGGCTATTGTTTTGTCACGACCCAAGTGTCCACTTAGACCTCCACCATGCAGATCTCGAATCAGCTTTTCACGTAGAGATAAGATGAGAATGCAAAGCTAGTTGCCCTTGAACAAAAATGCATCACTAATATAAAAATCCACCACTGATTTACGATTCACACACTTGCTCCAAATCTCCTTAAAGTCAGTATCATCCTCATACAATTCCTTTAAGAACTCGAACCCAACAATTTCCTATGATAGCACGACTAGCAAAGGGGCTCTCCGAAGAAGGGCATCTGCAACTCTATTCGTACTTTCAGATTTATATTTAATCACAAAAGAAAATTTCTAAAGGAAAGTCACCCACTGAGAATACATCTTGCTGATATGCTTCTTACGATGAACGAACTTTAGGGTTCGGTGATTAGTAAACAACACAAACTCATGCTGTATGAGGTAGCGTTCTCATTACTTCAAAACCCTCACAACTGCATAGAATTCTTGCTAATAAGTACTCCACCTCTACCTAGCATTACTCAAATTTTCTGAAAAGAAAGTCACGAGTCTCTTCTCTTGAGAAATGATAGTCCCAACACTCACACCACTAACATCACATTTTACCTCAAAGATATTCACGAAACTTGGTAATGCTAATATTGGAGCTTTAACTTTTCTTTGATGAAGGAGAAACTCTTATCTTGTTCCTCTCCCCAACTGAATTTCCCATTCTTCAAAAATTCTGTGAGTGATGCCACAATAGTGCTAAATTTCATGATAAATCGCCTATAAAAAGTTGTCAAATTGTGAAAACTCCTTACTTCAGAAATTTTTTTTGGTGTTAGCCAATTCTAGATTGCTCTTGTTTTCTTTTCATCTACCTATAGACCATCTTCACCAACTACAAAGCCTAAAAACAACAACTTATACGTATAGAAAGTGTACTTCTTCAGGTTGATGTATACCTGATTTCTTTCAAAACATGTAGGATTTGCCTAAACTAAACCAAGTAATCTTCTTTGGACTAATTGTAAATGAGTATATCATCAAAATGAAACACAACAAAAGACCCAATAAAAGGACGAAGAACCCGATTCATCATTCTCATGAAGGTACTCAAGGCATCTAAGAGCCCGTATGGTATCACTAATCATTCGTAAAGTCCGTCTTTACCTTGAAGGCAATCTTCCATTCGTCCCAGGTTTAATGAGGATCTGGTGGTGGCCACTACGAAGGTCTATTTTCGAAAAGACCATAGAACCCCCAAGCATATCTAACATGTCCCCCAGCCGTGGAATAGGAAACCTATATTTCACTATTATCTTGTTGATGGAACGACTGGCAACATACATATCCACTTTTCATCCTTTTTTGGCACTAAGAGGAAAAGTATTGCACATTGACTTATACACTCCCTTATGAATCCTTTCTTCAACAGCTCCTCAATTTACTCCTTCAGTATCTCATTCTTCTTTGGATTCATTTAGTAAGGAGGCAAATTTAGAACGCTAACCCTAGGTACCAAGCCAAGCTGGTGCTGAACATTCCTCATATGAGGTGATTCATTCGACAATTCATCATAAACTAGATCTTCAAAATCTGTCAATACTCTTTGTACTTTAGGCGAAACGCTCTCATCTTCCTTATTTGCTGTAAAAAGACCATCAACTACCACTAGATAAAACAATCAGACCCTCTTTTAGAATCTATAATCCTCCTTCTCGTTATTTGTATAGGTAAGAAAACTCTCGGTTTGTTGTTGGGTAGACTTCTCAGACTATTTGAGAATAACCATAGCGATCTTGTGATTGCCCCATGAAAAAAGTACCACATTATCACGCCCTTTGAGAGTTGAATCTACATCAAACTGCCATAGACGACCTAATAGGATTTGACAAACATCCATTTTTATGACATCACACATAATTTCATCCCTATAATGCTTACAAATGGAAACAGGAACTTTACAAGTTTCGACATTGAATGAAAAGAGCTCTCTTCACCCAACCATGGGAATAAGGTTTAAGATGACTCTCAGTTGGTAATTTCAATAGATTCACCAACCTCTTTGACACAAAATTCTCATAGCTTCTGTTTTCTACAATCACTTCACACATCTCATTCTTGACAGAACAAAGAGACTGAAAAATACAGTGACACTGCCCCTCCTCATTAGGCGACAAAGGATCCATTGTAGTACTAAAGTAATTCTCTCCACCCCTTCCTCAATAGCAACTCAGCTCCTGAATACTCATCTTCTACCTCATTATCTTTTCCTCGTCTACTGTCTCCGCCTCCACCAAATTGACCTGCTTTCTTTCCAAGCAGTTATTGAAACGATGACTAGGCTTGTGGCATCTATAAAAAATATCTCCTGTGGGTCTAACATATAGCTTGCATTCTGAGTTGTGCCTCAGGTTTGACCTCGTTTCCAAAATTACCACTGTTGTCAACATTGTTCTTGTTATGGATGGCTGGGGTTTGTTGTGGGGCCTTTCCTTTGTCTAAAGGAATGGATAATGATGGTTCGACAAGTGGGGGAATCTCTTATAAGTATCGTCCTCTTATCAAATTCCACCACCTCAATCTTCATCACAATGTTATGGTTTCCTACAACGTCCAATTATTATGTAACACAATTCTATCTTGAATAGCCACCTCCAAACCACTAGTATACCTGGTTACCCTTTGATTTTCAGATTCTGACAAATTGTCCCGCTCTACCAATTGTATAAATTCATTGGTGTAGTCTGAAACTGTACGACTACCGTGTGTGCATCCCAGGTACATATGATACAAAATTTGTTCATAATCTGCAATTAGAAATTGACCCATCATAAACTGCTTCATCTTTCTCCAAGTCCGAATCCAACTCTTTCCCGGACTCCTTTGAGTATTCTGTAATTGATCCCATCATATGGCTGCTGCAAATTTCAAATAGAATGTTACTATCTTAACCATCTTGTCCTCTGAAACATGCATAATATCGAATAATATTTCAACCTCTACCAATCGATCGGGAAGTTCTCGATCTTCAAATTACCAAAGAATGGGGGTAATGTCTGGTTTAATTCTATGATGATCAAAGGTATTTCAGTTTCGATGATTAGGGTTATGTGGTGGTGCTTCGAACTTCTCATCTGACTCCGATTTACTTTCTTCAACTACATGTCTCCTATTATTTCCTTTCCGAACTACAGGTTCAGCAATCCATTCATTGTTAATTTACTGTAGTTCATTCTTCCAATTGAGTCCAACACCCCGCAGCAACAACTGAGTTAGCTCTTCGATATGAGTAGTAAGATCGTCAATCCGACAATTTTGAGCGACCAAATCTGCCCTAATAATCAGTACGTCACACATGGTTGTGAATCAAAGATATAGAGACAAAAAAGTTGGCTCTAATACCACTTGACACGGCACGAAACCAGGAATTCAACCGAAAACTTTAAAAACGCAATTTTTGGAATCCGCCAAATTATGAAGAAATAAACTCATGAAATTTTATTAATTTAATATGATGAAAAATCAATAAATTAACCCTTTATTTATAAGAATTTACATGAAAACCTAGTTTAAAAACAAACTAAAATTAAAAAGAATTCAAAATAAACTAAATGACAAAAATAATAATAAAACTTAATTGCAATTTTCGAGTCCTAAATGAACTCAGATGGCCAAAATTTATCATATGTTATGACGAAGCTGTGTGTTTTACTTGTCTCGTCGTTCTCTTTCCAAAATGGTATTATGGGCCCAATCCAAAACTCGACTGCCACACCTGCATTATTACATTTTTTTCATTTTCGATTCAATTTTTTTTCAATCTATTCAGTCATGTTCTACATCATAGACGAAAAAGGAAATCGAGACTATCTTTCTAGGACATAGATGGTAGTTTTATTTTTGCCTCTTCTTTTAACATGACGTCCAGTGTATGAAGCAACGTCGCTTGGTCTTTCTTTTGAACCGACCGAAGCCATATTAAACTACGTTATCAAATTGAGTCCTTATTAAAAAGATATTGTTCTTCTTCATTTCATTTTATTTCCCTGGATAAAAAAAATGACATTCGTTTTGTTCTTGTTTTGAACCAAACAAAGTCGAATTGAGCTCCAATTTTTTCTTCTCTGCCATTTACTTCGCTTTTTTCTTTATATGTGTTCTTCATTTTCTCTCTATTACTATGGTGAACAAAGATGCTAAAAAGTTCAAATATTATTGTCGTTTTTACCTGTGTGGCCAAGTTTTCATTTCTAGTGACATACTGTAAAATTTGCTGATACAATACATAGATTTTAGAAAAAGGATCGTGATTGGGGATGCCAAAAAAATAAAAAATAAATTAATTAATTAAGGAGCTATGGGTTTAGGGTTTAGCATCAACTGGAAGAATACAAGATGAGGGTTCGAGTATAAGTCTTGCAATATCTAACTTCTTTGTGATCTCGACAATAAGTCGTGTTTTGTGGCATTGTAAAATCTTAATAAATTATCAGATGTTTTCTCTTGATTTGTTTGAATCGAACTTGGTATTATTTTCTATACATACCTATTATAGAAATACAACCCTATAGCATGTGAAAACACTTATCCTCATAAGCCTATGCCATATTCATCATTTATTAAAACTTTAGAACCACTTCATTACACAAACTTATAGGCACTCTAAGTGCGGTGCACGTGCTTCAACTCGCTTTAGATCAAAAATCTAATTTTTGCCTTTTTATACCTTGATTGTTATCTCATTTGTTGTTTAAGAGGGATTTAACTTGCAAGGCCGTGACTTCAATTTTTTTTTTAAAGTGACGTTAATGTCACTCATTGGCAAGGTGAAATGGTAGCACACGTTTCGAGGTTGTGGGACTCAATAAGAATGTTTTACGCTCGAGGTTTAGCAACAATGATACTAAAACATCAGTTCAGATGTCATGTAAGTGATATGAGATCTTAAATGTGATTTATTTTCCTACTTGAGTCCTTAACACCAACCTACATTTTCTTCTAATCCTCCTATGAAATCTCGATTTCAGGAAAAATTTCAAAGCAAAGTGTAAGCAGAAAGAAAGTCGGGCAAGAATCTCATTTTTTGATAGTACGTTTTAAGGTGATCTATCAATCAATTATACTTGCACGCCACTTAAATTGATGGTTAGTATCGATGATACTAAATGACATTACTCTTTTTCCTTTTGATCTTTCTAATATTTATATACGCTTCTTCTTATGTTATTTTTTAAGCTGATTGGAGAGAGAAGATACATAATCTTTATCGGACAATAGAAACAAAAATTGTTATAGTTTTGCCCCTATTCTAGAATTTCAAATTCAAATTAACTAATAATAGGTATTTTTCATAAAATGTTACAAATACCTGATATTACGGTTTATGAGACTAAAAGAAGTACAAACCATAATTTTCCCAAATAAAAGGGATTTGTTTCATAATTAGGTTTTATGAACCGGGCCGCTGCTAAAATGTGGCCTAAATTTTACGGTCAAAGGTTGGACATGAAACCAACCAGACTTATTAGTACAAAACGTTCATACATTTGATATTTAGTGCGTAAAACGTCACTACGTTTCAATTTTTTGCATTTTCACTCATATTTCCACATTCATTGCTGAAAACGTTATTTTCATCAATTTTCATCTAAAAATTGTACAATGACAAATACCTTCTATTTATAAAACAAAAAAAAAACAAAAAAAATGGCAATTATACTCCCAATTTTTTCAAAACAATACAAATATGTCCCAAATAATTACATTAAAAATCAAAAAATAAAAGAAAAGTCTTATTCTTCTTCTTCCTCCTCTCCAACCCCCAGGAAAGCCACCCCCTCCCATACCCACAGTCGCCACCACCACAACCTCTGCCATCATTTTCTTCCCCAAAATCCATCCCATTTTACTTCGACAAATAAGAAAAATATACGAAAAGTCTCTCTGAAAATGAAATTGAATTTCCAGTTTTCGCAGCATTAAAGAACAATTCTATTCTAAATAATACAATGAATGTCGGTCACAATTTATAAGTGTATAATCTGTACAAAAACCGTATCAATTTTTTGCACAACCCGTGGCCACGACCACCTCCACCACCATTTCTCATTAAACATGGGAAGATTGCTTTACTTAACTTACTCAACCTTTATTGCTGCATTTTATTTTATATTTGTTTAGTCGGTCTTAGGATTTGGATTCCCCTAGATTATATACTCTATATAACATCATAGTTGAGGGGCTTGATTAATGATCAAATTGACTGTTGGCTTTTGATTTCTTGAATATAAGCACGAATTTTGTTATGTCTCGTTACTACGTACTGCCACGTGGCCATCTTAACTAAGTTGTGGGATCGAACCGTCCTCTACAAAGAATGAGGCCCATGTAATTCCGAGGCCAAGTAACTCCAAGGTTCCCTCCTAGGTTCGAGGCTCCTTAGCTAGTGATGGTCCACATGCAAAGATTGAACTCATGATGAAGATCTTTTTCGAATGATTGATGTGACCCTGTAAAAAGTGTATTTGTGTCATGTCCTATCAATGTAAGAACATTAAATGATTTGAAAAGCTAAGAATGTCAACTTGATGGCTAGGATTTGATGCTTTGATCGTGGGGGTGAGAACACGTGTAACTTCATCTAAGAGTCCACATTCCGTTTGTAACACTATAAATAAAAAATGCGTCCACGTGTAATTTGATCCGAGGGTCACCATTCCATTTGTAACACTATAAATACCCCTACCATATAACAATTGAAGACTAATGCAACTTTAGATACTTGAAGCAATCTATTTTATTCTTTCATTGGTTCAAAACTTCGAATCTAGTTCTTAACGATTGATTATTATTACAAAATCATGTCCCAAATATTTCGTCAGAACCCGAACGGAAATGTCTCATGTCGTTGAGTTTCTCCCATGTCCAATTTTGATGTGATCTCGTCCATTGATCAACATTTACGTGTTGGATCTAGCTTGCGCAAGTATGAGTGGGCCCAACATTTGTAGGCAGCATTTTTTTAAGGTCAACAGAATGGCGCCGTCTGTGGGAAACTACACTATAACCATGAGCAACCCTGTGGGAAAAGCTTTCTAAGAAAATAATTTGGACATCCCCTTGAAAAATGATTTGTTCTTGAAAAGAGAACAAGATGAAGCATCTATTTTATTCTCTCATTGGTTCAAAACTTCGAATCTAGTTCTTAACGATTGATTATTATTACAAAATCGTGTCCCAAATATTTCGTCAGAACCCGAACGGAAATGTCTCATGTCGTTGAGTTTCTCCCATGTCCAATCTTGATGTGATCTCGTCCGTTGATCAACATTTACGTGTTGGATCTAGCTTGCGCAAGTATGAGTGGGCCCAACATTTGTAGGCTGCATTTTTTTAAGGTCAACAGAATGGCGCCGTCTGTGGGAAACTACACTATAACCATGAGCAACCCTGTGGGAAAAGCTTTCTAAGAAAATAATTTGGGCATCCCCTTGAAAAATGATTTGCTCTTGAAAAGAGAACAAGATGAAGCCCCAAGAGTTAGAAAACGACTCAGTTGTGAACTTAAAAAGAGATGAGCTCAGATGGAGACGCCTCTCCCAGGCGTGTGAGGGAAAGCGATGACGAAGTCCCTGCCATAGCTGCCCATGTAGGTCGGCGTGGACCTCACCACTGTCACAGACGAGGTGATATGAGGATGTCAACTCATGAGGAGTATTACCCACTAAAACATAGCGATGCAGGAGCTATTGAGGCAGATCCAAGGCCATGGAGGGCATCCGATCCTTCCCTTTGCACCCTAACAATAGTACCAGCAAGGGAATGAGGTACAAAGTCAGAGAGTACATCATCCTAGGCACACCAGATAAAACAGCCGCCTCGAAAGAGAAGTGAAAGTTGACATCTTCTCTAATTATGCATCTGGCTGAACCACCAAGGTCCCTTTCAATATGGAGGACAACTTCCCCCAGAATATGAACTTAAAGCTTGGCCTCATAGGTCCGTCAGTGTATTCAACCGAATCAGCCATGTGAATCTAGGGCCTAAGCGTCAACAACGTGAAATTCTAGCGCTAAAGAATAGGCCTCAGCCCCCACCTCCTGAGACATGGCAACCAGAGAAAAGGTAAAAATATTCCCAGAGATAGGTTCCAGGAAGGATGGAGGGGTTGAGAACCAAGCAGGTTCTTCCACCCCACCACCCGGTATGAAGCAGACGAGAATTATGATTTGGAAGGACCCCAACGATCTTGTGATTTGGATGATGATGATGATGATGATGATGAGAACTAACCCTTTTCGCGGGAATTAAGGAATGCCCAGGTACTAAACCACTATATGATACCTAAAATACCAAAGTATGACAGGAGAGGCGACCCAGCCAAACATCTGAACAGCTACAAGACACATATGAGCCTGAGAGGCGCCACCCCCACTGTAAAATGCAAGGCCTTCCACTTAACTCTTAGTGGAGCGGCTGTTGGTATAGGAGGCTACCACCCGGTAGCATCAGGAGTTGGCCGGAGTTCAAGAACACATTCTTGAAGAGATTCGTAGTGAGCAAGGAAGGAAAGGCCCATATTTAGCACCTCCAAGACATGAGGTAACAACCTGAAGAATCCCTGAAAAGCTTTTTGTCTCGTTTTACCGATGAGATGACATATTGTGTTCATGTTACCGAACGTGAGGCCCTTTCTGCACTATGAGAATGCCTCAACATGAACACACTATTTTGGGAAGATGTTCAGAACCAGGACCCAACAACTAATGATTCGTTGCTAGAAATGATGAGGCGGGAAATTATCAACGAAGAATTGATCAATCACAAGAATAAGGCCAGTAGAGGTCTCTAGCCTCAACAAAGACAATGGGGGAGAAGACCCACCTCCTACCTGATGGATTACCAATGGAACCAGAATGGCAACGAGGCTGTCCCCTACTTAGGACAGGTCCTTGCCACAACCACTTTAAATACGGTGCCCACATTGCTTACGAAAACGTCGTTCCCAAGACCAACATTCAAAGAACTGAATCAACACAATAGGCCCCTCGAAGAGGATGAGGCCGAGGGCGAGGTGAGGGACCTAGGGATAGGCCAAATCCTATCGAATACTGCACGTATCATCATTCATACAGCCATGACACGGCAAACTGCAGAGACATTGCCCACCATCCCAGGCGGGCAAGCCCCTGAAATGATCAATGAAATGATTCATGGCAGAGAAATAGACCTCCACCTAGGCGTGACCAGCCTCCTAGAAGTAACGAGTCCGCCCCTTGCCACCAGGATATTTATGCTCGACTAAGGAGGGAACATGAAGAGAAAAGGTCAAGGGACGAACAATGAAGAGGCCATCAAATCCAAGTAGATAACGCCTCCATACACGAGATCTACATGATCTTTGGAGGCCGTTACATTGGTGGAGAAACAAGGAACTCCCAAAGGAATTATACTAGAGAGGTAAAATGCCCCCCATTGACCAGTTATATAGTAAACAACAGCTCTCGAATGAGACATGCACCTTCTATTGTGTTCAGCCAAGAAGATGTAAATGGAGTCCACTTTCCTCATTTTGATGCCCTTGTGGTAAGGGTTGTGGTGGCTCGAAACTGGCTAAAACGGATGCTAGTGGATAACGGCAGCTCCGTCAAATTATATTCGGTGCTGCGTTTGACAAGATGATTTTGGATCATGAGTTAACCCCTATCTCCATCCCTTTGTATGGCTTCACCGGAGATAACATAATTCTAAGAGGTAAAATTATACTAGCAGTAGACATGGGAGAACCACCCCGATCGGCCTTGAACTTCATGCAGTTTGTAATAGTTGATAGTAGGTCAGCCTACCATGGAGTATTATTAGAGAAGCCTGCATTGAAAGATCTAGGAGTCGTCACCTCCATCCACGACATGTGCATGAAATTCCTACATATCATGGAGTGAGAACGGTAAAGAGTGACCAAAGAGAAGCCTGAGAATGCTACTTAAACTACGTTAGGAAGGCCAAACCTAGGAATGCTACTTAACATGATAACTAGCAATGTCGACGTGGACGTTCCCAAGAAGACACCTACATTCGATGAGATTGATCCCCCACATTATTGAAATCGACTCCCAAACAGCCCCAATATAGGAGCAGGAATGCTTTCCGGTAGATCCGTCTGACCTCACCAGGCTTTTACGGGTGGGCATGGGCCTGGTCCCAGAATTTAAGGAAAAACTCAAGAAATTTTTGTATGAGAATCGGGATGTCTTTGCTTGGAAGCATGAGGATATGGTAGGCATCGACCTCGAGGTTAGTTGCCACCACTTGAAAATTGATCCTAAGGTTGTCCCGCATAGACAGAAAAGATGAGTTTTGAATCTGGAACGATATGAGGCCTTGAAGGAAGAGATACAGAAGTTAATCAAGAATGGCTTCATCAAGGAGGCCCTCTACCCGAAGTAGGTCTCCAACCCGGTCTTAGTAAAGAAGCATAACGGGAAGTGAAGGGTATGCGTCTACTTTTAACAAGGCATGTCCTAAGGACAACTTCTCACTCCCAATGATAGATCAACTAGTTGACTCCATCGCTGGACACGAGTCTCTAAGCTTCATGGATGCCTACTCCGGCTACAACCAAATTCCTATGTATCCAGATGATGAGGATCACACCTCCTTCATCACTGATAGGAGACTCTACTGCTACAAGATGATTCCCTTTGGGTTAAAGAATGTCGGAACCACTTACCTAAGGCTTGTGAATAAAATGTTTGCCAACTTATTCGGCAACACGATGGAGGTATACGTGGATGACATGTTTGTCAAAAGTTTAAAGGCTGGTGACCACATAACTCACCTCAACATAGCCTTTCAAATCTTACGAAGGTACTGCATGAGGTTGAACCTTTCAAGTGTGCGTTTGGGGTCGCTTCAGGCAAGTTCTTGGGGTACATGGTCAACTAAAGGGATATAGAGGCAAATCCTAAGAAAATACAGGGACTGATTGAGATGAGGTTCCCTCAGAAGCCGAAAGAAGTGCAAAGCCTAATCGGTCGTGTGGCCGCTTTGAGTCGCTTTATCTCGGCTACTGACAAATGCCTTCCATTCTTTAAGATTTTAAAAGGAGAAAAGAAATTCCAGTGGATAGAGGAGCTCTACAACTTTACTTAGTCGTCTCCAATGGGCCATAAGTCCAGTACTCGTCAGGAAGATTACTCAACCCAGCTTTCGATTTATTACATTAGCAAGGCGCTTCTAACGCTCTAACGCCTGAAACTCGTTACCAGAATATAGAGAAGTTAACTATGGCATTGATAATTGCATCATGTAAGTTAAGGCCCTACTTCCAATCCCACACCATCCATGTGTTGACAAATTTCTTACTCAGGCAAGTATTGCAAAAACCTGATGCCTCGAGGAGATTGTTGAAATAGGCAGTGGAATTGAGCGAGTTTGAAATTCTCTTCAAGGTAAGAACCATCATTAAGGGCTAGACCCTAGCAAACTTCGTGGTAGAATTCACCAATGTCCCTGAAGTGGACAAAATGATGGAACATGCTGAGTCCCCCACGTGGAACCTATTCGTGGACGGCTCGGTCAGGGAAGCAGGCTCAGTTGCAGGTATAGTACTAGTGAGCCTCGAGAGTCATAAGTTGAACTGCGCCATACGATTCGAATTTAAGGCAACCAACAATGCGGCCGAATACAAGAGACTCATTGCCGGTCTGAAGCTAGCCAAGGAAATGCAAGTGAAGATGTTACTTATCAACAGTGACTCCCAACTCATTGTAGGATAGGTTAATGCAACTTCGTAGCCAAGGATAAAGCCATGACCGCCTACCTCAAGCTGGTAATGAGTCCGCTCCACTCTTTTGAGAAATTTGAACTGGCTCAGATCCCACGCATTAAAAATGCCCACTCCGATGCTTTGTCTAAGTTGGCTAGTAGCAAGGATTCTGAGTTGTTGACTGTGGTATCGATCGAGTACCTCTCGAGGCCATCCACCTCTATGGAAGAAGTAATGTGGGTGGGAGGAACCCCAACTTGGATACAATCCCTTATGGACTATCTCAAAGATCAAATTTTTCCGGACAATAAAGAAGAGGCCTACACGCCAAGGAGGAGATCTGCATATTTTGTGCCAAGAAGAGGCCTACAAGCTAAGGAGGAGATCTGCATATTTTGTGCCAGTGGATAATATTCTCTATAAGCGTGGATTCTCTTCGCCCCTCATTCGGCGTGTGGGAGGGGAGGAAGCCACCTACATGCTCCACAAGATCCACAAAGGTGTTTGCGGTAATCACTCAAAAGGACTCGCTTTGGCAAGAAAAGCACTGAGGCAGAGATACTGTTGGCCCACCTTGAAAAATGATGCCATTCAATTTGCTCGAAAATGCGATAGATGCAAGTGTTTCTCCCATGTCCAAAGACAACCACCCCAGGAGTTGATGCAGTGTCTATCCCTTTGCTCTTCAGCAAATGGGGCGTGGACCTCGTTGGCCATTTACCCAAGGGAAGAAGAAGTGCTAAATTCACCATTGTTGCAATTGATTACTACACAAAGTTGGTAGAAGCCAAACCTCTAGCAAAGATTACGGAGGCTAACACCTCCAAGTTTATGTGTAAAAACATCATATGCCGATTTGGGATTCCCCACTCGACCATCTCAGATAATAGAAAGAAATTTGACAACAAAAAGGTAAGAGACCTCTGTGAAAAGCTGGGAATTAGGAAGCACTTTTCTACTCCTCATCACACCCAGGCTAATGGGCAAGTCGAGGCTGTGAATAAAACAATAAAGCACACTTTGAAGAGGAAACTTGACACGGCTAAGAGAGCCTGGGTGGATGAGTTGCCACAGGTACAGTGGGCAATCCGAACTACAAGTAAAACCCCAACTGGTGAGACTCATTTCTCAATGACCTACGGTGCCGAGGCAATGAGCTCGGTAGAGATGGGATTATCTTCCACCCGAAGGCTAAACTTCAGGGAGATATCAAATGACGAGCTCAGGAGGTGTGAGCTCGATTTTAGTAAAGAAAAAAGGGATGACTCCCAGTCGAGATTGGCAGCGTATCAAAGGAAGATGACCCGGTATTATAACACTAAAGTAAAGAAGAGGTCCTTCCGGATAAATGACTTGGTGCTTCGGAGAGTGTTCTTGTCTTCCAAAGAGTCAAGGGTAGGAACCTTGGGAGCAAGTTGGAAAGGACCATACCTCATCAAAGATGAGATCCAACCTGGTACCTACTAGATCAAGGACATGGATGGAAATGTTCAACCTCATCCATGGAATGTTGAGCATTTAAGATGTATTATCAATGAATGCAACCCGTAGTAGGAAGCTTTGTCCCAGCCTTTGCAAATAAGTAAAAACTTTGTTTTAAGAAAGCTATCAAGCGTGGGCGCCTCGGAGGAAGCTGTCAAGCGTTTGCACTCCAAAGCGTACATCACATGCCTCCATTTGACGAAACTGAAAGATGAATCATCCACCATGTGGGGAAGCGTGGACACCTCAGAGAAGAGGATCAGATCCCAGAAGGGATTACCTCATTTGTGTCTCCGAGTCGGACGTCACAAGCCTCTCATGATGAATCTGAACATCATTGGAAAAGCCTCTACATGGATGAACCATCTGCCATGTGAGGGAAGCGTGGGCGCCTCGGAGAAGAGGATCGGATCCCAAAAGGGATTACCTCATTTGTATCTCCGAGGCAGATGTCACAAGCCTCCCACGACGAAGCTAAACATCAACGGAGAAGTCTTTACATGGAACCATCCACCATGTGGAGAATCGTGGGCGCCTCAGAGAAGAGAATAAGATCCCAAAAGGGATTACCTCATTTGCATCTTCGAGGCAGATGTCACAAACTTCCTATGATGAAGCTGAATGTCATGGAAGAAGCTTCTACATGGATAAACTATACACCATGTGGGAAAGCGTAGGTGCTTCAAAGGAAAGGATCAGGTCCCCAAAGGGACCACCTCGTTTGCAATTCGAGGAGTACATCACATGCCTCCCTTTGACGAAACTGAACGTCTAAGGAAAAACTTTTACATAGATGAACCATCCACCATGTAAGGAAGTGGGACGCCTTAGAATAAAGATTTGAAGCGTGCAAATATCGACGAGTGTCAAATTTGAGTAAGCCCGTTCGAATTACAATTAAGTTGAATCCTCAAGTTATTTGAGTACGCCAGTTCAAAGTTAAAGTCCAGTTCAGTTGATCAGTTGAGGTTCAAATTACAGTTAGTTATGGTTAGTGAATTGTCGAGGTCCTTTTACTTGGAAGAAAAATAACAAAATCACAAACAATATAAGACTTGTGAAAAATTTCCGTTTATTAAACAAAAGATATTTACATAAGTTGGCCAGAGGTATTGCAAAGAAGGTTTAAATACTAAGTTGGCTAGATATTTACATACNAGTTATGGTTAGTGAATTGTCGAGGTCCTTTTACTTGGAAGAAAAATAACAAAATCACAAACAATATAAGACTTGTGAAAAATTTCCGTTTATTAAACAAAAGATATTTACATAAGTTGGCCAGAGGTATTGCAAAGAAGGTTTAAATACTAAGTTGGCTAGATATTTACATACCGATCTACTGCTGAGGTAGCCCAGGAGCCAATACCTCAATGGCATGTACTTTGGTCGCTACTTGTTGAGAAGCCTCTTCAAGAGGGACTTCGTCTTCAACAGCTTCATCAGCAGGGGTCTGAGGCACCTCTTCGATCAATTCAGCCTTAAGCTCAGAGGCGTCGAGATCTGGATGGAGCTCCTCAACCCTTCCCACCACTTCAGTATAAGCAAACTTCCTCTAGTAGGTGGCGAAGCATTGGTACTCCTCAATCAAGTAGAAGTTGGCAATGTAGTTCTTTAGCTCCACCTCGCCAGCCTCAGCTTCAACTTTTTTAGCCTTAACCACGTAGTATTTAATTTGGCTCTCCATAAACTGGTTCGCATCCTTGCACCCAGCAAGTTCGAGGTTGGCCTTCTCGAGAGCCTCGACAGTGAGCTTCTAATAGTTGTTTGAAGTTTCGACGTTCTTTGTTAGAGAAGCCACTTTGCACTGAGACTCATATACTTCTTTCTTTAAAGTTTCAATCTCAGCCAGTGCAGAAGATAACTTGGGATCATCTTAGACTTTTTGGGCTCTCACCACCTCAGCTTCGGCCTTGACCATCCTCACTTCAGCCTCTGCAACAGCCAGATTGTCTACTGAGGCCCTGTTCTTTCTTTGAATGTCGGTGAGAACTTCCTGACATTCAAGGCCCACCCTAAAGGCCCTAGCACTTTGGCTCACCAGGGTGGCAGTGAAGTCCACTGCATCACAGGTGGACAAGTACATCTGCCACCACTCCGTCCACAATTTATTAAAGTTCTCTGTGGCACTCCGTACCTCGAATAGCAACATCTCCAACACGACTGGGGCGATTTTGTCATCCTTCCCAGCCAGGAAACTTCTAGACTTTCCTAGGGTCCTCTTAACTTGCCCCTTTTTAGAGACCTCCGAGGCTGAAGCAATTCCCTTCCCAGCTTCTACACTAGCTTTCATCAAAGACTCCAGGAGCTTCGGTTGTGGAGGAGCCCCCTTTCCAGTATAGGATACAGTGGTTTCAAGGCCTGCTGAAGATCCACCCACGTGGACAAGCTTCCTCTTCTTTTGGGGCTCCTCCGTTTTCTCATTTCCTTTGTTCGTGGCCCCCTGGGCCTTCTTAGGAGCCTCCTTATAGCCTCCCTTTTTAGCCTAGTCTTTGCTGAGGCTCTCCAGCTTTGACCTTACTTGCTTAGCCCCTGAGGAGGTGGGCTTCAAGGTTTTTGCACCTGTGATGGCAGTGGTCTTCAGGATCGTGGCCATGTCTGGAGCAGGGTACTCTTTCTTTGCAAATTTGTCTGCAAACATCAGAGGAAAAGTTAGATGCTCGAAGGAAAATAACTCCATACCCTTTAAGGCCATTAGTCCGAAGTCGATGAAGTATATGTTCCTGTCGATTAGATGCTCGAAGCTTCGAAGCCTCAAAGATCATTTATAGATATCTTCAACTACTCCCCACTCCACCTCGTGGAGCTCTAACGTGACCTGGAATCTGCAAACAAAGGACTAAAGGATTAGCATAAGGAATTGGACATGAATTAAAAGCTATGTAGGGCAAGACACTCATGCACTTCATAGTCTAGGGTTGGTACTATGCAAGCTAGGACGGTATTCCTCTCCACCATTTGCCACCTACCCAGAACCAGGACTCCTTCCAACCTTTGATGGAGGAAGGAAGCCCCACTATGAAGTAAGCATGAGCCTCCATGGGGTGATGTAGTACCACCCCTTGGAGTCATCTTTCCCAACCACCTGGGCCTAGAAGATGGTTTGGAATACATGCAGAGACATGTCCTCGCCCAAGGATACCTCCTTCCGGAGGAAGTAGGCCCCAACTAATTGACTCCACCAATTTGGTAGAATTTGGGTAGGGGACAACATGAAGATCCTCAGCACTACTCTAAAGAAGGGGGTGCAGAGGCAGACGCACTCCTGCTTTGAGCAGAAATTCACTAATAGCCACACATCACAGCCTAGAAAAACAGGCTCATTCGTGGGCCTTGGGGACTAGCATTTCTACGTAGTGAGGGATACAATATTTTTCCCTAAGTTCTGCTAGTTCGGTGGAGGTCACAGATGATGAAATTTTGCAAGCCCCCCAACCCGTCTTGTAATCTATGGGCTCCTCACTCATACTATACCAGTCTCCCGACCCTCCAGACACAGACTGGTCCCCAAACCTAGCCACAGTGATTGCCCTAGACGCCTCGAAGGGCATGACAGTTGAAGAAAATGGTGAAAAATTACAGAAAGTTGAACAAAACTTATGAAATCTCTTTCACAAATGAATACCTTAAGAAGAAATGAGTAGATGTTTGAGTAGCCTCTTGTTTGAATGTCGAAAAACTTCTGAAGGACGGAGAGCTAGAGAGAATTCGAATAATTTTTTGCAAAGGTAAAAGTTTCAAAATAGTATGATTTTAGTTTTTATACAAGGAGGAATTGAATCTCAGCCATTGGATCGAGGCCCAATTAATCTGAGGCGTCCATTCCTGTAATGAATCCGAACCATAGAATTCAAATAGTTTATACCACACGATAACGCGTGAATGCTTTCCACAAAATAATGCATGCTCATCATTGACCATCATTACGCATTTAATGTAACGACCGTACGTGTATTGGAAGTTGTTTTGCTATAGCTACCCCACCTTGGAAACATGCAAAACCGTCAAATTGTGCGCACCAACATCGAAGTCAATCAATATGAAATTCAGATACTCTCAAGTAATTGAGCCTCGACAGTTCATCTATAAACCTGCCTCAGCTTTAATATGAAATTCAGCGTTGGCAATTCAGCTAAAGACCTGTCGCGACTTCAATATGAAATTCAGCTACTCCCAAGTAATCCAGCATTGGCAGTTCATCTATAGACCTAGCCACACTCAAGTAATTTAGCCTCGACAGTTCAGCTATAGACCTGCCTCAGCTTCAATATGAAATTCAGCTATTCTCAAGTAATTCAGCCTTGGCAGTTCAGCTATAGACCTAGCCACCCTCAAGTAATTCAGCCTCGACAATTCAGACATAAACCTACCTCAACATTAAAAACTTGCTTGCCTCTCTTTCAACACTGCTTCAGAATTACAAATCTCTCCATTGCAAAGTAAGCCAGAGTTAAATCAACTATTGAATTCGATGGACTACAAACTTTAACATCATCGCTGAAGTCCACGTATGACATAAATAATAACACATGGACTTGGGTGAATATTTATAAAATAAAATGAAAAAAATAAAGAATAAATTGCAATTATACTCCCAATTTTTTCAAAACAATACATAAATAATTACATTAAAAAATCAAAAAATAAAAGAAAAATCTTCTTCTTCTTCTTTTCCCCCCTCATTCTCCCTCTCCAACCATCAGGAAAGCCACCTGCTACCAAACCCAGAGCCACCGCAACCTCTGCGTCCATTTTCTTCCCCAAAATTCCTCCCATTTTACTTCGACAAATAAGAAAAACATAAGCAAAGTCTCTCTCTGAAAATAAAATCGAATTTCTAGTTTCCGTAGAGTTAAAGAACAATTATATTCTCAATAATACAATGAATATCAGTCACAAATTAAAAATGCGTAATCTGTACAAAACTCGTATCAATTTTTTACAAAACCCGTGGCCACTACCACATCTGCCACCATTTCTCATTGAACATGCGAAGATTGCTTTACTTAACTTACTCAACCTTTATTGCTGCATTTTATATTTGTTTACTAGGTCTTCGGATTGGATTTCCCTATATTATATACTCTATATAACATCATAGTTGAGGGGCTTGATTAATGATCAAATTGACTATTGGCTTTTGATTTCTTGAATAAAAGCACAATTTTTGTTAT
>CAIGRP010007265.1:0-11212 GCA_903798385.1 Fraxinus cuspidata
GAAAAAGAAGGAAAAGTTATTGATGTGATAGAAAATATTATTTTATTGAAAAATGTGTGGTTGAAATGAGTAGAAGAATGAGAATGAAAATTTTAATGTGACTCAAACATGAGCTAATTATAACATGTCAAAATAAACCTTTCAATAAGTTGTCTGAGTTAATAATAAATTTTCAAATTGATCAATACAAGGTAAATTAAATTTATTGAAACTTCTCCTTCAAAAATAAATAGATATCACAAGTTAATTTAATATATAAGTGAAAGTTAAAAACTTAGAGGCAGTTCTCTGCGTGTTTCAGTTTTGAATTCATTTTGAGTTTTGCGTTTTGAGTGCCCATTTTGAGATTGTTGAAAACGTGTTGTTTTTGTCATTTTTAAAAAAAAAATTTGAAAAATAAAAAAAAAATCTCAAAATCCAAGTTATAACTGAAAATACCCAAATTTTGGGTTCTCTTTGTAAATTTTAAACTTGTTTTCAAAAATGCATTTTCGAAAATAGGAAAGAGAATGCGTTTTCACTGTTTTCAAAAATCGAAAACAGTAAACGACTTAAAAACGACAAAAAGAACAAACTCTCGGTAACTACCATTTGAAGACTAACGGAGTCTCTTTCATATTTGACTTGGGAACTCCAATGTTTAAGAGTATGTACTTCTACATGTTCCCTGGGCATAAACATTAACGTTAGAAGAAAGAGGGTTCGTTTTACTTCGTTTTCCTTAGTTTCTGACCATGTGGACAAGTATGTTTTTGTGTCTAGGAATGCTTAACGAGTTCTTCGATTTCTATAAACATTTAGTACTAAATATAAAATTAGTATAATGAACAAGTTGAATTATTTTTCTTTTTTCTTAATATCATCATGTCAATCATTCTAAACTAGATATTTTGTATGTTTAAGTAGGAAAATAAGTTTTGAAATATTGATTTTTTTAAGAATATGCGATTAAAAGGTTGCAAAATTTTTGAATATACGTGCAAAATATTTATTATGAGAATTTGTGATTGAAAATGAATTTGAGAAAAGAAAAAAAAAAGTTTTAAAATAATATAAAACAAATAGGGCTAGAGATGGATGAAAGTCAATATATTGATTAAAACAAAAAAAGACTACCATGTATACCCTTAAATTTCTTTTAAATAAATAGAAAAAATATCATTAAAAAAAAATTAGAAAATTGAAAGAAAGATCATTCATTCACTCCACTCCACCCCACGCCTTGGCTTGTCGCTTGATCTCTTTGTTAGACGGGGCAATTTGTCTAGTTCAACTCGTTTGACAACTTTACCTATTGAAACATTTATAATGTTGACAATGAAAACAGATGATACCATGTTTGCTTTCACAATTTATTTCTATAATTGATAATTCTATCAATTCTTGACCATCAAGGAGATTTGGAACATTTGGTTTGTTCCTTTTATTTGAGTACTATCCAAGCAGCTGTAATAGGTAGCTGTAAACTGTGACAATTCAATTAAATTATCGAAAGCCGGACCCTTATGCCACTGAAAAAGGTCAGACCACTAGCACCTGAAGGACCATCATCAAGTGATGCTGTCTGTAGAGACACCCAATTTCCAGTTCAACAAAATTAGCCTGCACCGCACTCTATGTGTAGTTACTGCAAAACGAATATTATGATAAATGCATGTCTAGTACGTTAAAATAACCTCGTAAAAAAGAAAAGTGTCGTTGTTATGGGACAACTAAGAGACAGGCAATTGAATTGCCTATGAAAAGACTTGTTTGGTGTTGAGTGTTTGTGGTATACATTTCTAGTATAACACTTCTCATGAAGTCTACAACTTTTATTAATTTTTTAATTATACATTGTATCAATTTTAATTATACATTTTTAACGTATGATATAAGATCTTATTGGTCCATTTAGAGCCACTTAATAAATGAACAATCAACTGGGATTTGCAAATGGAAATAGAAAAAAGACAGAAAATTCATTTGTTATCTGTGAGTAATTTATCGATTTTGTTAAATGTTATTTTTAAGCCTTTGGTATTTAATATTAAGTAGTTGGTAGACGTTTACATGCAAATGTTAAGTGTCCAAATGAATGCATTTCTATATATTATCTAGTTTGGCCAAGTTAGTCATCAAGCTTAGATAGGAATTTTATTGTTGAGTTTATAGCATCTAAGTTTGTAGAGAGTTATCGAGATGTCCTAGCTCGTGCCATAAAGTAGAGGCCGAGATAAAGATGTTGGTACTCGCAGCAAGATGACTTAAAACAAAATTGAAGTGCTCAACCCTGCCTGCAATAGGTAAAGCCACATAGCTCAGCTCAAAAAAGAAAAGGAAAAAAAAACCAAGCTCTATTTTTAAGGAACATGTTTGTCATAATAGAGATTATTTTTAAATTTAAAGAGGAAAATTTTTTGTACTCCAACAAATTCATTATTTTACCTTTTGACAACAATCATTTATTGGTTTTTCTTTATTTTTTAATTATTATATATGTTTAGATGGCAATAGTTAACATTATAATATGAATAATTTAAGTAGTGTGGCATTGAAACTTGTTATTTCATAAAAGTAATTATGATAAAATACAAAAAGAGAGCTAGTTTGACTCTTTAAAGTAAAGATGATCTTCCTTTTAAAGTTTCTTTTGAAAATACTCTTAATTTGTAAAAATAGCTAGCTCAATAAATCCAACGTAACTTCGAAGTACGTTGCTCGACAATGGTAACCCACAAAGCAATACTTGCGTGTAAGTCTTGTTTATTAGAATTATATATATTCAATAATCATTAGATACTACGTCGAGCCATTCTCACTCCATGTATAAAATGTCGTTTGGTTTACTAATTTTTTATTAGAATGTCACTACATAAACAATAGCTAGCTAACTTGAACCACAAAGTAGAATCAATCATCGCCTCTATTTGATAATGGTACTAAATGGTTAACCTTATATTTTATCGAACGTAAAATCAAAGAGATTAGTTAGTGGTTTTTATTCTTCCATGAGGTCCTATTCAAGCTCAAGAACACGCTCCCATTTTATTTCCTTATTTTTTCTCATACATAAATTCCATATCTCTAATTAAAAAGTACTCCTAAACTCATTAATTACATTAAAAATACAATTTCTTCAGTCCAAAGTCAACAGAAAATACCAATCCAATCCAATTCAACTGGGATCTATGCACCACCATTAACTCCTCTCTTCCAAGCCTCCTATATAAATAGGTCCCCTCTTATCCATAAAGTTCACAACATAAAAACTCAACTACCACACTTTGTATTCAAATTCTCGAGCAAAAAAGCAACATAAATATGGTTTGCTTCTGTTTTCTGGTTGATCAGACAAGAAAAGTAAGGAGATGCAAACCGGCGGCCGGAATATGCTCCCGGTGTGGCGGTGGCGCTAGCGTCGCAGACATGAAGACTGCCACGAGGTTCTGCTGGGTACCGTTTTATGTGAAGTCTTGGAGAGCTATCATGTGCACTTTCTGCGGTGCCATTCTAAGGTCGTACGGATGAAAACCCTAATTTTCTTGGAATGGGTTTAAATACTGGGGTTTTACCGTCACTCTAACCATTATTACTCCTCGTCTCTACGAGTTTTTAACAGTTATATTACTACTATTTATTTGTTTTAGAATTTAGTACATTTACTTCATTCTTTTTTGATATTATTATTGAATTAGAGAAATGAGATGTACTAATTACTTAACATTATTAATGGGAAAATAGAGACGTTACTCTCTCTCTCTCTCTCTCTCTATATTTCCATTTTTTTAGGAACGTCATTTATTATCATGACGATGGAATATCGATGAGGTGATAATTTATTATCTTTCATATTTCTCTCTTTCTCCTTTCTTATGATCATAAAAATTGAATTGTTCAATCTCATTATTCTCGTAGACTGTGACATCATCGATATTCTATTATATTTGAAGGTATATATTTAATCAAGTGTTTAATTACATGAAAAAAGGCTACTCCATAGGTTGCAGCATATTTCTTATATTCCTTATTTGATTTATTGAACGAAACTATAATACTAGCAAGATGTAATAGCATTAATTCGAAACAATTATTTTATTTTATCTTGGTTTTTCATGTTTGACTAATATATTTTTTGGTTGTTTACTTGTGTTTGTGTAAGCCTTTATTATTCAGTGGCGAATTCAATTATGAGTTTGGACATGTACTGCAATACAAATGTACATGGATTTACTTTTAAAAAAAAAAAATTAAGAACGAAGTATTCATTTGCAGGGATAAATACGGAAATAGTTCGGTCAAGCTCGTGCCTGTATCCGTCCCTGATTATATTCCACTTCCCATTGGAAGATATGAAAATAGGTTTATAACATTGAAATGAATAATGATAATGGAAGGCTTTTTTTTCAATAATATTTCTGAATTGTGATATATATAGTGCGCATTCGCTGTTTTCCATCAAAAATCAAATTCGATGAAGGAGTATAAATATACAACACTATATATGAAGGAGTATAAATATACAACACTATATATATATATTTATATAAATCAAATTTAGGTTCATTGAAAATGTATTGGTGGGTTAGGTGGGAAAAAAATATAGTTGCCTCCTATAGTCACATTAATTGTGCCACAAATCACAACATAGTGCACCAATAGTGGTCCATATTTCCCTGCAACCAAGGTAATAAGATACGTGACTCTTTTTTTATATATATAAAAAAAATATTGCATTTATTGAAATACAATAATGGCATATATTACTAATTTAGTTACAAAGATGAAACAGACAGTAGAAAGCCAGAGAGTTAAATATACAAGTGATATTTCAACCTTATTCCTTGTTTCATATTCATACATGATATAAATTTTACTCCGAAACTATCGTATTCACAACATTGTCTTCATTTCTCAGTCAAAATTAACAGGACAATTGACTTGTTTGATAAATTTATAAAGAAGAAAAGTAATAGATCCTATGAAACTATTGAATAATAATTATGAATGTATGATTAAAATAAATATTTAATTTCGATATCTATAAATCAATTTATAAATAATATCCAAAATGAGGCTTAATGTTAAGTAAAACCAAAATAAAACAAACGGGAAAAAATGAAAAAAAAAATTTATTAATCTTCCCACACCAACCACAGACACCTCCCCGCATAAGCACCAAAGCCGCCGCTACCATATCAATTTTCTAGAATATGAGGTGAACTTGTCGTGCCTTCTAATACGACTACTTTCATTACAAATTCACTTCATTACCCGCTTGCCCTTTTAATCATATCTTAAGAGAGAAAATCACCTATCACGTGGCTCAAATTACGAAAAATTATTGTATACATGAACTATAGGACTACCCTATTACGACTTCACTTCAATAACTTGTTTGCACTATAAATCATATCTTAAGAGCATTTCCAAAAATCTCTTTAAATGTTAGTCAATTCTTAGAATTAGACACTGGTAAGTTCTTCAATTTAACTTTTTCATGTGTTTGACTATCTACATTTGGAAAGTCGAACATCCCTCAATTTGTATTTTCATTGATTTGTAAGTTTTAATGCACAACTTCTTAAATCATTCAAATTATATTTGAACATTTTAACAATAAACATCTTCAAGAAACTTTTTAAATATGAAAAACTCTTTATTTTAAAAAGTCAATATTTTAAATCATGCTCCAAAAAACTATTTAAATTAACATTTTAATTTAGAGAGCGGGTTTGCCAAACTCGCTTTCTATAAAATGTATTCAAAGTGTTTCAATTTTCAATATAGGAAAATAATAAAATAATTTAAAGAAAAACTAGTTAAAATAAAAGATATAGAAAAATAATAAATATTTTTTTGGAATAGTAAAATTAAGTGTTAAATATAAAGAGTTTGTTGGAGTATTTTAAAATTTCAACTTTCTAAATTTATATATGTTCTCCAAATTATTAAAAAATGCTCTTTATAAATAGAGTCTATTGAAAATGCTTTGACATCTAAAAATATACATATTAATCGAAAAATGAGCAGGAAAAATAAATGATGTTTAAAAAAGTAAAAAAAAAAAAAAGACTTTGTTGGATTGTTTAAAAATTAACTCTTTCAATTTAAAGATGCTTTCTAATATCAATTAGTACGATAAAGAATTTGTCAAATTGTTTAAAAATTAACTCTTTAAATTTAAAGACACACTCTCTATTATATACAAGTTGTTCTTTAAAAATAAAGAGACTTTTGAAAATGTTATAAACGAAAAAACTACTTTCTCAATATCTCAAAATTTGAACAAATTTACAAGATAAACAAAAATCATTCATGGAATAAAATATAAAATGTTTTTTAAAAAAATTAAAAATTACAATTTATTTACTAGATGGTAATGTATATGGTTGGTCTAATTAATTGCTCACATGCCCGATCAGTGTTGCAGTTGGAGAAATATAGGTATAGCTAATAGCTGTATCTATTTAATGTTGTACCATGTGAGAATTGAAACATCGTGGGAATTCAAAAGTTGACAGCTTTCTTCATTTATTATTTTTTTAAAACATTGGGTGTTTGAGCCAGTCTGCGCATACTTCGACTAATTCCACGAAAACATGAGTTAACGATCGAGCAAACCTCAAGTAACCATGAGAAGACTCGAATTGGTGACTATTGAAGAGCAAACTCAAGGCCTGACCAACTGAGCTACCCTTCAGGGTTAACCTCCAGCTTTCTTCATTTATTCTGTGGCTACTGGGTTGTTCACTGTAATAAAACTTTTGTACCAATTTTCTGACCAAATAATATTAGTGATGGGTTGCCATTTTGTGATTTTAATTTTTTTATTTTAGCGTCATTTATTACAATCAATTGGCATGACTATTTTTGGTTGTTTTCTTGGTAACATTGTCATTTTCTTTCATACATATGGATGAAAATTTCCAACATTATGTATTAATTGGAAGCATAAGTTGACTAAAGGCGCGTTCTTTCCCCCTTCAATTGACTTGTAATCCCCATTTATTGTGTTAACTATAGCTAGCCAAACATTATCACATAGATATTAAAGTGATTGTTATCTAATACTTCATGTGTCCCACAAAGATTGATTTGTTTCCTATTTTTACACAAATTTAAAAAATGTAATTAATATAGTTGAAAATATAAAATTTTCTTACATCTTTTTAAATATACTCTTATGTTAAGACACATTAAATATGACTATATTAAAAAACTAAAAAATCAACTCTACTCTCAACAAGAAAAGTGCTCTATAACTTGGGACACACAAAAAAGGAAACGTAAATATATTTTCATGGGACGGAGGGACTACATTCACATGTTAAGTTTAGCTAGTGTTTGGCTATCATATTGGACTATTCCAAGTTAGCAACTCAACCTTTTGTTCAACAAACCAACGTGTGTGTGTGTATTTCTCTTCTCATATATTTTATTTTTTGATAAGTTCAGTACATAAATTTAATATTCAACATTTAAATATTGTGATGTGATGAGTTCAATGAATCTATTTTACATTCAATGTACGTATTTTATGTTCAACGGTAATATTTTTTTAAGGTTTAAATTTCAATTTCACGAATACCCTATGCACCTGTTTGAGCCCCATTTTTGTTAAGAACGCATTTTGGAATAATATATTGATGAAGAATTTGTGGTTAAAAAATAAAAAAAAATTTGAATTTACGTATAACATTATTTTATTGAAGAATATGTGATTGAAAAAAAATATATATATATTTTAAAAATAATGAGAACCAAACAAAGGCTTACATAAACCTTCATTCTCTCCATCTACAATCATCACAATGATTTCTTGATTCATCTCCAACTTAATTCTATTCTAGAAAGTGATTGATTCATCATCACAATCCATTCCTATGTTTAAGTATAGTTCTACACCGTTGACTTCATCAAGCTCATCTGACGAAAATCAATATGCAATTTTCCGATGTCATTGGAAGCAAGTTCAAAGGGTGATGAATGAATCTGTTATCACATGTGCTAACGGTTCTCTCACAATCAAATGTGCAACGATGCTTTGAAGTCACCAACAAATATGGAGAGATTATTGTACTTATCCTGATGATTATTTTCGTAGACGGATGCAACCAGATGCGAAAAGTGTTGTTCCTTTGCACTTTAAAAGGATATTGAAGTTGAAGACAATTATTTTGTACGAAAGATTGCACAAGTCATTTTGGCTTTTTGATACAAAAGATCACTGTTGCAATACGTATACTCACTTATGAAGCATCGGCATATCAATGTGACGAGTGTGTAAAAATTGGAGAAAGAACTGCCATCAAGAGTATGAAGCGATTCTGGGAGACTAATAGTTACATTATACGAAGAGCATTATATGCGCTCACCGATCGAACAAGAGGTTGCATGTTTGCTTCAAGAAGGAAAGCAGAGAGGGTTCCCAAGTATGCTTGGATCGATAAATTGTATGCATTTCTCATTGCATGACATGGCACGCACAAGGATAATCATCATAAGCCTACACCTCATATTAGAAGCAGTTGAATCAAAAGCTTTATGGATACGGCATGCATTTACTAGATTCACACAAGGACTTGAATATTTTGGATCATTCTCCAGTGTTTGACACTATTATCCACGGTAATATGCCTCATGTTGATTATGAGGAGAATTTGATATACATTGGGATGTTATCTACTTCGATGCAAACTATTACATGCCCAACTACTGAAAAAGAGAAGTTTGCTAGAAAACTAGAGGCTATTAGGAAGGATGTTGAACGAGCATTTGGCGTTGTGCGAATAAGGTGGGGGAATAACGAAAGGACATCTGCATTATTGGAGAAAAAGATTATCTTTATAGTATAATGGAAGTGTGCATCATATTACACAACATGATCATTGAAGATGAGCGTGATGATGATTCGATCCCATTACCTTTGCCTCGGTTGTTCTGAATATGTGATGGCATCTTCCGATACTTGTAACCATGCTTTACATAATGATTCATCATCATCTTAAGTCCCATTGGGACTCGTTAATTTCCTTAGTTTGGGTTTGAGTCGTCTTCTTCTTCTCCTTCTTTACTGTTGCAGAATGTTGCAAATTGCTAACTTGAGAAGGTTGGTGAGGTGAGAATTGAGATTGATTCCCAAAGTAAAAAAATGAGAATTGAAAGAGCCAGAATGATATTGTGGATTGAAATGATATTGTTGGGAAAAATAGTGAAAATCGTATTGTGATGGTTGAGAAAATGACTCGGGATCAAATTGGATGGTGTTTGAGGGTTGTAATATTTTTGGATAAGTTGTGTTCGAAATATGGGTCGATATTTTATGGTGTGAGATTGTAGTATGAACAAGAAATTATTTTGTTATTTCTTTTTTGAAATTATTGATTATATTAGGTTGAATTAAGCTAGGGTTTTCACTCCTAAATCAACTCGAACTAGTTTATGATATATGAAAGTTTCAATAGTTTTTACGTTTGTGATTGATGTTTTCAAATCTTTTGAGGACCTTCCCGACTCCCCATTTGTTAAGAAATTTTACAGCAATGAAACACTATTTGTTGAATTTTTGTTGCATGTGTTAGCGTTTGATAATCTAAATAATTTGGTGCAAAAAAGACTCTCAAAGCTGCAGATTTCGTGAAGTTTAAAAGTTTAATTTCGTATTAGCAAGATTTAGAGTTTTAACTCTAAATTCTAATCCCTATATTGAACCTTAAGCTGGAATATCGAGTTTGTTTTCATGACCTCAAGCTGGTATTGGGTTCTTGGAAAAGGACCAGTACTTGTGTGAACCTACAAATGTCTTTTGGCATGTTCTCTTTGCCGTTTTCAATCCGTTTTCTGTTTTCGATTTTTCAAAACAGTAAAAACGTGTTCTCTTTCCTATTTTCGAAAACGTGTTTTTGAAAATAAGTGTAAAATTTACAAAGAAAACTATTTGAGTATTTTCATTTATAACTTGGATTTTTTTTTTTTTTCAAAACAATTTTTAAAAATGGCAAAAAAAACACGTTTTCAACAATCTCAAAATGGACACTCAAAGCTCAAAATCCAAAATGAATTCAAAAATAAAAACAAGAAAAAGAACAGTCCCTAAATTTTCGGGAATCTAAGGGGCTGTTCTCTTTGTGTTTCAATTTTGTATTTTTTGAATTTTGAATTCATTTTGTGTTTTGTGTTTTGAGTGTCTATTTTAAGATTTTTGAAAATGTGTTCTTTTTGACATTTTGAAAAATTGTTTTGAAAACGTCCAAAACGTTTTTTGAAAATTTTGACTTGATTATAACTGAAAACACCCAAAATGACAAATTTGTCGTTTTGGATTTTCTTTACAAATTTTTAACTTATTTTCAAAAACGCGTTTTCAAAAATGAGAAAGAAGACACGTTTTCGTTGTTCTGGAAAATCAAAAACAGAAAATGGTTTGAAAATAGTAAAGAGAACAGGCCCTAAATCTTTAAAATTTTAATATGGATACATTTAGAGCATAGTTATTAAAATCGATCAGTTCGATTTGAAAACTGTTGAACCAGATAGTGGACTAGTTCGATTGCCAATAATTGGCCCATTAGCAAAGGTAATAATTGCTCAATCCAATCCATAACCATCATGAACGGACGAGTTCAAGGAAAACTCGAAGAAATTCAATTTAGGGAACAATACATAAATCAGGTATTAAGAATCGTCCATTTCAAAAATACAATAACAAATTTCAAATTTCAAATTTCAAAAAACAGGTTTTTTTAATTTTAATTTATAAAATAATAAATTTTAAAATATTTAATTCAGGTCTAATATAATATAATTAACTCACCCCACCTCCACCACCCCCACCGCTCCGAGGACTATTCCGGCGACCGTTCATGTCACCACTCTTCTTCGGCGACCGTTCTGGGGACTGCTCCGATTCCGGCGACCGTCCTGCCACAGATTTATTCCAGTGACTGCTCCCCATTCCGACAATTGCTCCAACTCCGACGAATATTCATGCGACAACTCTGCCATACCTTTTTTGTGTACAGTTGACATGATTTTTGCCATTTTGATTGTTACCTGTGACTATTAATAGATAATGTGACCTCTAAATTTGAACCGTGACTCTAAAAAACATGTAAACAACATGTGACCTGATAATATTAATCTGTGACCCGTATATATTGATTTCTGACCTATAAAATATGACTGACTTATGAACTCAAACATGTCATTAGTGAACTGTGACCTTAACAAC
>CAIGRP010007266.1:0-24276 GCA_903798385.1 Fraxinus cuspidata
AAAAATGGATAAAAAGGACTTTTTGTGCAATGAAATGTGAAAGGTAGGGGTGAAAATGTCAAAAAATGAAAGGTAGGGACGTTTTGCACAATGACATTGAAAGGTAAGGACGTTCTGTGCTATTTACCCAAAATCATAACCCTAGGTAGCAACCACAAAATAAGGGCCCATCAACAACGAGCGGAGGATCCTCGCCATTGTCAATAGCAGCGACGTGGCGTTCATTGATGCAGTACCGAGCGCTGCTGCCCGCTACAGCAGCGCCGACTGCGTCTACAGCAGCCATGAGCTGCTGGGGAAAAGCCAGAGAAAACTTGCACACAACCAAAAAATATATATACACAGATCGCCGGAAAAAATGCACATAGATCTTCAAGAGAGAGGAGTCAAAAGGCCGAATTTGTAGAGCACATATACATACAAAAAATATATACATCAAGGTTCATTAATCCATCTATGAAGATTCAAGTATGGCCATTTTATCAAGAAGATGATTGAAATTTGTGTTCATAATTGCAGCCAACACACAACCACACACTGACAAGCAGCGGCGTGGGATGGGCAGCAGTGGGAAAATATATATGCAAGAGAGAATATATTATACACACAACAATAAATCTATATAGACATCAGACAAACCTGAGGGATGATTTTGTGCTTGAAAAATTAATATTTTGTTTAAATGATTCTAATCTTAGCATGCTGCCCTGATACATTCAATGATGATGCTAAGAACAAAAATTATATATTCTAATTAATGATTTGTAATTCATACATGTGGAAGATATTTTATGTGTGTGAATATATTACCAGTTAGATCTTCCTCTAATTGCTTCTAAATAATAATCAGTCGTCAATGTGGCGTACAAAAAATAATATGGAGAGGAGATGAGACCTAGTCATTATATAGGAAATTATAAAGCCAGCCCATTAGCGACCCTAACCTCAATTAGGGTTTACATAATTCCGGCCCACATACTTAAAATTAACGCATTATAATAATATAACCCGTAAGGTGTACAACGACCTAAGTAATCACTAACATATCGGACTTAATTAGAGTATTATTGTAAATCATATATATAACCCGTAAAATTCGTAATCAAATAGAAGCCCACATAATAAAGTTATTCTAAAACTCCTTCCCATTCCCCACATTCACATACTCCAATCATTATAGTTCTCCATAAAAAACACAACATCATCTGCCAAATCATCCACAGATAAAAACTTGTTCAATGGCTTTCCACTCTCCCACACCACTACTTCCACGACATTATTTACTTTGGCTTTGTGAAACCTGCATAGTAAAGCGTGCAAAACATGGGAGTTCTTGGGGTAAAAGTTGTCTTTGGGGCCCTACAAATTCGTAGGTATTGTCGAAGTCGCTTCAAATGAATGTTGAAGATGAAATGCCTGATACGTTTTTATCCCAAAAATCTTGGTGATTGCATACCATTATTTCTCTTGAATATCTTCTTCACTTTCTCGCCGTTAATAGAGAGAAATAAGGTAGAGAGTGTGCGGAATTCGGTTATTATGTAGTGGCTCCTAATTCCTTGCGGTGGCAATCTGGTTAAAGATATATTGTGGGGTTTGGAGGTTTTATAATGCATTAATCATGCTCTTAAATTAAGTAATTATTAGGGTATTAAGTAAATTAGTTAATATTTTAGGGTATTGGGCCTAATTTGCCCGAAACAAATTCTCCGTAGGGCCAACAACAAAAAAGTAACATTGTTTAGTCCCGGGAATGCCCATATTGGGTTAAGTTAGGTCGGGCGGGTTGGCTATTTTACCCAAATATTTCTAACTAATGTTTCAGAAAAACAGATTCTTTTGAGGCTGCTGTCTCAAAAAGAACCTCTTGTATGAGTTACATGATTAGCCTAAAAAAGCAAATACAAGATCTCAAAAAGGTTAGGACAATAAGTTTACATGCAAAAGATATAAAGTATCATCAAAATAATGAAAATAGAAACGATCGTTCTTGACACGCGACTGATTACTCTGAAGTATTCAGTTTTCTTGCTAAGCAACAGGAAAAAATTCATTATTTCGTTTTTTAATAGTAGATTTTGTTTTAATACTTTTTTATTTTCAAGACTTGATCGTATAATTAAACATAGGTGGAATTAAAATTTACATGAAATAATTATTTCGTGCACAAATTCTTACAAAAAAGGGAATAAAAAAAAAGGTAATGGGGAAAAAATTGAAATGCCTATGCTAATATTTTAAAATTTGAAATGCTAGGCCCTAAACTGTAAATGTAACTTAGCCCAGGGCAATAGTTGAAATAATAATTTTATTTGTTTAGGAACAATTCCCAAATACCTTTAAAAAGTTTGCTAAATACATACTTCTTGCTATAGAATAGAACGAAAATAGAGAAATCAATAGATATATGTGTATTTCATTGAGAACTAAAACCCCATACTTATATGAAAGAATTAGGTTTGCAATAAATATAACAATCATAATAGCTATGGCAGTAGGGGCATAATTATCATTCATTAATAAACATATGATTTACAATACTTCCATTTGAATGACATATTAAAAAATTATTTGTCGCATTAAAACCTTTCAAAAAGATTCAATGGGACAAAATTTGAGCTAAGAAACAAGAGTAAAGTTGCTCCTCCTGATTTCAATAAATGAAAATTTTTATGTCGAGTTATCTATGTCTTGTAAGTCAATATCTTCAGTATTGCAATTCTGGCGAAGCATATATGTGTTGTTTTGTTATAGTCTTCAAGCAATATCGTATTCATAGATGAAATTTATCAATCTTTGTTTATCTTTAATTACAAATGATATATTGAAAAACAGATTATGTTGTTGCTCTCTTCGAGAGTCGTATATAATTTGTAAAATATAAGAGTATTATTCTGAGTATAAATATCTTGTAGTTATGGACATCATTACACAAATGATGTCTCATTAAAACCTAATTAAGAAAAACTATGTGGGAAAAATTCTAATGAAGGAAAAAAGTAAATTATTATTTTGAATATACTACAAAAATTGTTTCATTAAAAACATTGCTAGAAAAATTCAATGAAACAGAATCTTGGTCAAGGGAAAAATAGTACAACACGTATTTATTTCTCTCATGATAAATATTTCTTGAATTATATGCTTCATGCATATGAAATTCTTCGGCGCATAGCCACGCCGCATGAGTTGGCTATAATTGCATTTAAAGTTTCTTGCACCATCAGCGTGATAATATATGGACTTGTGATTGCATTCATCACTATCTTTACAAAATTTATTATATTTAGAGTTGTGTGTTACATGCTACGACTTCACTTTTCTCATTTACTTTTTGTATAGGTGTATCCTTTAGATTTTTGAACTGCATGTCAAAACTTTGAGTTTTTCTAGTAAATTCAATTTTATTAGATTTACATCATTTTATTTGATCAATTATTTATTTGATTGTTATTCCTCAATAAATTTATTTTGATATTCTCGCGATTCATAATATGAAGATGTACATTATATATATAAATATTGTCGACAATTTTTTTTTATTTTCGATTCTATTTTTTTCTCGTAACGACATTATTTATTGAAATATTTCAATTTTCAACATTTCAGGTACCTAAATCTCTTTTGAGTTTTACATTTGTTATTATATCTATATACTTTCCAAAAGTATGCTTCCTATATGGGACCATCCTCCTTATATGCTCAATTTTCTTTTGAAGATTTTTGTCCTATAATTGAATGTATTCACGCTGCATGCGTTAACATAGATATATTATATATAATGTTAACAAATTGCCTTCACAAACGTCAATTCAAGTTGGGGCATATAAGAGATATTGTTGATCTCTTTGATCAGTAAATACATTTAAATGAATTATCTTTTGAACTTTGTTTCAAATTGCCTTTTGCGAGGATCTAGATAACATAATAATGCATTTGTTCATTATTTTCAACTTATTAATTCATCACTCTAATGCTGGGAGAATTGTTAATCTCAAAGAGTTGTGATTGTGAGAGCTAAATTACATTGATTGAATCTTGAATTATCTATGGTCGTAAGTAATAACAAGATACAGATATCGTTATTACAGTTAGACCATTACATGTAGTATTTCTCACTCTTGAAGTTGGGTAGTTGATCTCAAAAGATAAAATATAGTGATATTTAAATGAACACGTAAATGTTTTGTTAAAGAACAAAACATTGGAGTTCCGTTGGAGGGATTTCACATGAATAACTATCCGAGTGTTAGTTGTTAATCTCTAATGTTCGGTAGTGGAATTGGTCATTTGACTTGAGGTCATCATAGTGCCTTGTATGATGGAAATCATGCTTTGGTGATATTGGATGTTGATCTACCAAGAATCACTAATATGGAATCGTTGGGCATATCAAAAATCATACGAAGATTGTGAATAATCAATTGATTCGTCACTCTTAATTAGTAAGAGATTATGATCTACATTTCACTCACTTAAGTTGATAATGAAATCATTGGCGAAGATGTATTCATAAGTCAAAAAGAGCTTTTGACTTACATTGACTTAATAGTGGCATGAAAAATATGAACGATAATCAAGATCGACACGCTTCATATCTCGTAATTGATCGGATCATATTGACGAAGTAATTATAGTTTCACGGTAAACGAATAATTTTGGTATTGTCATTCCACATGTTATTCTCGTCACATGTGTTGTCTCGACACATTGCTATATGTCAATCTGAAATGACGAATGCGAATAAGTTAATCTATGTGAACTAATGACAATTATCTTATTTTGATTAGATCAAATTAATAATTTACGTCGTTAGGTATCGTGATTGGGAATTTAGTGGGTCATACACAAAAAGGAGAATTAGAAAAATGAAATATACTAATTAATTAATTGATAAGTGTTGGACAATTAATTAATTTGGTTACTTATTAATGAGCCAAATTAATTAATTAGATAAATTAATTAAGTTTAAGATTAATTAAATATGGGATTGGATTAAGTTTAAGTGTCGGGTCAAGCCCACTTGGACTTTTATTAATAAACTATTAGGGTTTTGAGAAATAAAACAACACAATCATTATCTTCCCTTTACCATTTCGAAACCGTTTTCTGTTTCCGATTTTTCAAAATAGTGAAAACGCGTTCTCTTGCCCATTTTCGAAAACGCGTTTTTGAAAACAAGTTAAAATTTTACAAAGAAAACCCAAAATGACAATTGTCGTTTTGAGTGTTTTCAGTTATAATCAAGTCAAAAATTTTCAAAACGCGTTTTAGGTGTTTTCAAAATAATTTTTCAAAATGTCAAAAAGAACACATTTTCAACAATCTCAAAATGGACACTCAAAACAAAAAACACAAAATTGAAATACAAAAAGAACAGCTATAATTTTTTCATTCTTGTTCCTGTGTGGATTTTTATTGGAAGTTGTATAATTGGATATCTGTGAATTGCAGATTGTTCGTGTTCAAGATAAGTAAAGGAGTTTACAAAGTTCAACAAATGTACAACTCTTGTCAGAATTTCTTTCTAAACACAAAGAAGATCATTGGTGGGAATTGAAATATTGTTTAAATTTCGCTGTGCATGTTAAGTAAATTTTCAACAATTGTTCATTCAAATTGATAATCAATAAATCACGTCATAAATTATCACCCTTCTAGAGTTTAAGATATTTCATAAGGATTCAAACTATTTATTTATTCTCAACATTTTTTCCTTTCGGTGTTATGCAGTTGGGTTGTTTCTTCATATTAAGCTCTTGTTTGATTCTCATTATTTTCAAAATTCATTTTTCTATATTCTTTTCAACCACATATTCTTCAATGAAATAATGTTACACGCAAACTCAAAAATTTTCCTTATTTTTAACAACACATTCTCATCAATCTACTATTTCAAAATGTATTTTTCTTCAAAAATGGGGCAAACAGGTCATAAGTTGTGCTTCTTCATGAACACGGGTTATATGCTATTCAAGAGTATAAATACAATATTCTTTTGAAATATTGATAATAACAATTCGTTTTAGCTTTTCAACTAGATAATAGAATATTTAAAAAGTGAAAATTTGTGCTCTACATGATCAACCACGCAATATACTTTTGTAATATTGAAAAAATATAAAGTCATTCTTCTTTAAAAGTAACGACACAATATTTAAGAAATGAAATAGTTTAGATAATTTGGAGTAATATCAGATTAACTTAAAAATTTTGTTCTCCAAAATTCACGATCTTCCAAGCAAATCAAAATCTTTGCTATTGTTTGCATAGCTATTTCTTACAAATGAACCTTTGATCTTAATCTTAACCATTGAATTTGAAGAACAATGAGTTGTGAATTTGCTTTCCAAATTTCACAACGATCTATTGAGGGATTACTAAGAAATCAATATTTGATACAACTATTGCAGGCTGTCCGGAATTTTCTTTTATTTGTTGATTTCAAATTAATAATACAATTATTCCAATTTCATAATTTTATTTTAGAAACAACGCCAAAATATTCTTTTAGAACCTTAAGTCGTATAAGATTTATATTTCTTCAAGAGTATTTACACTATTGCTATAGAATATTGTTTTAAACAACCATGTTTCATTAAGAACATTGATGAGATTCATCTAAACTATAATATGTACAAATATTATACTTTTTCAAGAATAAAAATACAATATTATTTTTAAATATTGTTATTGTGTGAATTTGTGCTTCTTCAGAAACAATAAAATAATCCAAATAAAACATTCATTTTCCAATAATGCTATAATATTCTTTTGAAATATTGATTTAGATCTTTTTTTTCAAAAATAATAATACAATATTCTTCTGGAATATTATACTGAAATATTGAACGGAAAATATTACATTCAAGCAAATATTTATCTATCATAAATTGGGGTAGTTAAAATGATATGACTAGATCGAATATTTATATCACTTTGTTATGCAATTGAAAGTTAGAGAATATTAACATTTTCTTTAAGCCTCAACTGATTAGAGATTTGTAAGCAAAAAGCCTAATAAATTTTGGTAACTCAATAAGCTAAAACTTCATGGTGATAACGTGTTTTAAAATAGAGAGAAAAAGAGAAGAAAATATAGAATTCAATAAACTCGTATTTATCTTATTAATAATCAGAGTCCTATATTTATAAGGAAGAATTATGTTTGCAAAGGATACAACAATCATAATAATTAGGGTGCATAGTTGACTTCTCTATTACTAAACATATAATTTACAACAAAAAAAAAAAATTTATTCTCAAAATACTATTTTTTATTATGTTAACACAATGTGTTACATTTTGTAAAATTATGTTATGCACATTTCCTTACCTTGTTTCCACCATATTCGTTGCCATCATTTATACCTTAGTGTTAAAACACATTTTGTTGAATATTTTCACCATTATCAAAGTTGCCGACACTGTCAGCACATGTAACATTAATTGTTAAATCATCATTGCTGACACCACCAACACTTGTAACATTAATTGTTACATCACCATTGCTATCAATACTTGTAACAATTATTTTTACACCACCATTGACTACCACCGTCATCGTCGCCACTATCCCCATCACAACAAGTGCAATCACCACCAACAATACCATCAAGAATCACATCTAAACCTTAGGGCCGCCACAAAAGACCCCGCATACCAACATTAACATAAAAATTCACGCTCACCACCACCACCACCACCACCACTTCTACCATATTTTTTATTTAGATCGGAAAATTTAGTTCTAATACAAAATATGCTTGGTATGTTTTGATATAGTTCTTCCTTTTTGTCATAACATACCAAAAGAGAAAATTATATAAACAACCCTAAGAATGTTGACTGGATATTTAGGGCTAAAGCACTGTTTCAGCCACAAGAATGGTACAAAATTGAGGCAAAGTCTAAATGTTAGATATGATCTCAATATAATAGGGGTCAAGAGTGAGACGATGTGGAATAAGCTTCATCGTCGAGGGAAACATCCCAGATCACCAGCTAAGGCCCTTAAATGATTGCTTAGTGGCGTCGAAAATGATGGCTTTAGAACTCGAACCAAATAGGACTTTTGAGTTCACCAAATGCGCACATCATTGATTTTAAATGATCGGCAAAGAGATCAATGGTACCAGAGGAATGGCAGGGTGTGGCGAAAAGGGAGGACAAGGATGTTGATGGAGGGGTGTTTGAAGGGAAAAGGTCAGAGGGTAGAGGAGAGGAAGGTTTTTTGGGTTAACAAGAATGGTTATGGTAAAATATTTAGACCTTAAAATGGTAGGTGTGGAGATTTGATGGTGGTTATGCATGGTTGCAGTAGTCGTGCTTGGTGGTGGTCTGGTTATAGTAGTTTCTCTGAGTTCATGTGTGTTAGATCTATTTGTGTGTAGGAAATTAAAAGCAACATCTAGAGAATAAAAAGAAAAAAATATAGAAAGTAAGTTTAGAATTCAAAAGAAGTGATGGTGGTGAGTGTAATTTCAAATATTTGTTTTCTAAATTATTTTAGGGTTTGCCCGATATGTGACCCTAAGTATGGGCCTGAGTCCTACGAGCTTTTAAACTCGGGCATAGTCTTGTGGTGAATGTGGTTGGCAGGCCTTATCCAACTCTAGGCCTTATAAAATTGGAGCAAATCAGGCCACCAGTCACGGACCGAAAGTTTTCTACCCGAACTTTGCAACTTCCGTATGGTCTTCAAGGTTTCTGTCCCCTTTGCTGGAAACTTGGTTAAGTCAGCCTTAGAGAACCGAACCACGAAATTAACCCTTCGAAGTGATTAGAAATTGCCCAATTGAAGACTAAAGGGACAGATTGTGGAACAGAAAACAGGAACGTTTAATAGGGTTGGGCCATCGGGTCAACAACGGTCTTTGTCCATTGCCACCCTTGAGAGCATCTCTAAAGCTAACGTTGATTGCATAAAAAATTTGCCACATAATTAAACCAGACAATATTTTTAAAAAATTCTTCTCCATTGCAATCTAGGTAAAACTTTGTCTTAACTGAAGTGATAAGAAAAAAATCTAGAAGTTGATAAGATGACTGTCTATTTAATTGAACACATACATATTGCACATGTTATTAGAAATTTTCTCCTACTATAGAGTCTATGTTAGACGAAGTGGCATGGCAAAAATTTAAATTCTCTCTCTTTCGTTTCTTATTTTCTCTTTCATGTTTGTACTTTATCTCTTTTACAATAAATATGGGTTAAAAGAAGACAGTAGAATTATAGACGAAACTGACTAGAGATAAATTTGAACTTAACTATTTATTTATTAGACAGAATGCTACGTGGATCAAAAATTAGTTTATTTATATGACACCTAGATGGCAATCCATAAATTAGCTCCAAGTCTTGTATTGAATGCTACTCTATTAAATTTATAGCCCACCTATTGTTCTACAAATGGATGTATGCAGATTGTGTAACTTACCTTGGAATTTGGAAAAAATTACATTCATCCCTGTTATCTAACTTTGCATTTCAAAAATCATGTTTTAAACTTATTCTTTCAAAAGTCAGGTATCCGACCTCACCAAATAACCCCACCCAAACCCTACAAAAAAGATACACGCCTCACCTTACTCTACTCATCTCTTCATCTTTATCCCTATATCTGCCTCCGACTTGCTTCATCAGAACTCGAAATGTTGTGTCACGTAGCCAATCGTGTTCCACCGTCCATAGGGCTGCATTCTTCTCGATGCCGCCTTAATGCCCGATGAAAAATACCAAGTCATTCATCCCATCACCATCACCATCAGGAAACTTCAATTTAAGCGAACAAAAATCGCATCCCTGCTACTGCTTTTGGGTGTGCTATCACTTCTATTTCTCTCTATCGCTTCACCACCGTCAATTAGCTGAACGAGATAACGATTTTTTGCAGTCCGGTTGTTGTGGGTTGTGGTGTAGGTGGTGGGTTGGAAGTGGAGATGGTGGTGAATTTGGTGGCATAAACGTCGAAAAAGAGAGCTTTGACACATTTTTTCCGAATAATCTTAACCTCAACATTATTGGGTTCCACATGGGGTGATGATGGAGGCGGAAGGAGGTGGACATGGTCAAAAATGTTGAAAAAGCGAGAGCTGGATGAAGAGTCGAATTGGGTGCAGAAAATTGGTGGTGGTGGGTTGGAGATGGAGATGGTGGTGATTGGTGAATTTTAGGTGGAGGTGGTCGTGGTGGTTATGACTTGAGGTGAAGGTCGTGGTCTGTGGGTTTGCAGTGACCGTGATTTGGATGGTGCTGGGTGGTGGAGTAGACTGGGGTGAGGTGTGATTGTGACTAGCTAATCGGTAATTTGTGACTAATAAATATGTGATTACGTAATTGTGACTCAAAATCATGATTTTTTTTTTTTTTTGGACCTTGCGTGATTTGTGATTACTATATGATCGTGATCATAAATTTCGTGTTATTTTTTACTTTGACCCGTTTAATTAAATTCTAGATCACAATATTTTATCAAATGTCACATAATGTGATCACCTAAATTTTGAAAAATTCCCATAAGTTTGTTATTTTTAAAATTATATTTTGAAACTTAATAGTTATATGTATCTTTATGGAAAAAATTTGTCCTTATTGTTTTCACTCTACAGGAAGGCCTACATAAGGAGTTCGTTTTTCCTCCATTACAAGGACAAATTGTTTCCTTTATTTTTATGTGACGATAGCATCAGCTTAATCCAGAGAACGTTTGAGATGTGTGAGCTTCTAGGTCACATATTTCACATCAATTTTCCCATTCTTATAGACAACATCAATGCTATGTCGATCCTTAATATGTTATCTAGATAGGGTCAACATGTATGTTTCCTCTTTAAGATCTTAAAATTTTATGTGACATAATTTAAATTAATAGGGTATTGTAATAAACTAAAAACGTAAAATAGGTTGTGATGAGGAGCTAAATGCAGAATGAAGAACCTCTTTAGAACTGAAGCCTTGACCATTGCTAAGAGGACAGGTATGATGCATACGGAAAGTTGCTTCTTCCTTTGGTCATTCAAGTTAAATAGAGTTCCTCTTATCAATTAAAAATCAGAAAACAAAAACATATGTGCAATTAAATCTTGAAAAGCTTGACAGAGATACAATTAAGGGACTAAAGGAGAGAGAATTATTTATACTTTTCAGCAGAAAGACCTTGGACAAAAATATATAACAGCAGGAGTAGGACCATTTTTTTTTGATACCAAATCCTTGGTTCAGGACCATTGCGTACATTCCACATTTTTTTCTTATCTAGTAAAGTTTTGTCCAACATGCAAACTCTCATTTAACACTAATCAAAGTTAAATGTGTGTTGCACATTTTTCTTATATGTTTTATCAGTGTTATGAAAGTAATATTTGACCCTTTATTTACCATTTTGATATAATTATGAGACAAATGCAAACTCTTGAAAATAAATGTTAATTATTATACATACACGTAAATAGTGAAATACATACTTGAAGATAAATATTAGAATTACAACTAAATGAATAAATGAAGATTAATGGAAAAATAAAATATATAAATTAACGTGAATATTAATTCATTTAGAATTAATACAAATGAATATATACGTGACATTGAATGTTAAATCATTTATATTAAATGAGTAAAATTTAATTTTAAATTTTCAATTAAGTGAAACTTGATGCTAATTAGAATACATGGATGTGAATAACGAGTTTCATTCTTGAATGTGAAATTCTAATTAATATTAATTGAATGAATGTGAATGTTAATTAATTGAGAATCAATAACGAGAAAATGGACGTCAATGTGAAATTCTAATTAATATTAATTGAATGAATGAGAATGTTAATTAATTGAGAATTAATAACGGGAATATGGACGTGAATGTGAATGTGAAATTCTAGTTAATACTAAACATGAATGTTAATTAATTGAGAGTTAATTACAATGAATACATGCATAAACAATGATTTTGTAGTATTTATTACAGTTTGTAAATTTACGATAGATGCTTGAAGTATAAATAAGCACCTTCATTGTTGCCCTAAATCACTGTGTCAAGTGATTTTCTCGAATTTTCCTTGAACTCTTTGTTTTCTTTCTTCTCTTCGTCTTTTCCGATTATCTTTAACCTCTGGTTGAAAAATCTCTTGTAGTTTCTTTGTGAAATATTGAGTCCAAGTGTTCTAAAAGAGGAGAGTAGTGTTTGTTTGTCAATTGATGCCTTCTAGTCAATGAAAGTAACTTCTATTGCATTGTTGAGGGTCTGGGTTTAGGTTACATGTTTTGTACAGAAGGGTACAATAAATTGAGCCCGATTCTATGATATTTTGATGCTCTTGGAAAATTTTCGAGTCTTGTAAAATTCTACTGAAACGCTTTGTATAGATTTTTTCAGTAGTGTTCGGTTTTCATATAAAGGAAATGATAGAATTTTGAATATAGTCAAAAGTCCATGTTTTGTACGATGAATTAGCTAAACATAAATGATAATGAGAAAATATAAGATGGTATTTTTCAATTTAGTACAATTATATCCAATCTAAAGCACCAAAGATTGCTAACGTGCCGTTTCATATGCACAAGCAAGCTTTGCAACAACACCTTGCATTCTAGTCATTAGGTTGAAATGAAAATTTCAATACTTCAACGAATAAGGCACATTTATATTTGAAATGGCACGTAGCCAAGTCCCTTGACCCCTTGCCGTTTACATAAATTTTGATATTGATAGGATATCTTAGTCACCATTATATATCCACACTTTCCACAAAAAATAAAACAAAATAAATAAATAAAATTTTCTCACTTAGATAAGTGAAGAACCCAACATGAGAATTTCTGACTTTTTTATGATGTCCACTTGCATAAGTTCTGAAGAATAGATTTTGGTTCCTCAAATCACCTTAATTTCTGTTTGAAAATTGTTGTGTAACCTCTCAAACACGCGTTACAATAGTATCATCCTACTCCGCCAATTTTGAATATGGTGTGTGAATGAATTTCAAGTGAAATCGTTTTCTAGAATTTAATAAAGCGTAATTATATTACCACCACAGAATTTACTTACTACACCACATTATAATCACACCACAACTAATATATTTCCACTAGATATACCACAACAAATTTACGATTATACTCTTAATCCAATAAAAACTAGCCTAGAAAATTGCAAACAGACCCATTAGAGCGCCTCCAATCTTAAACATGTCCTCCTAACGAAACTCATATCATCTCAAAAAAATGTGGAAAAGTACGCCAAGGGCAAAGCTATCACTAAGTTCGAGTTCTGCTGCATAGTATAATAGAAGTCCGAGCTTTAATATAAATAATAAGATCAACTTCGAAAACCATTTGTTGAATCAAGAAATATCCTCCATGAATATTTCCCTTCGCCTGTGAAGCTTAATTGATATGCACGGGGAACAAGAGTTTTAATAGGCTCGATCAAAGTGGGCAAACTTATCCCTATCTGGGTTGGCCAAAAGTTGTTATTAAGACACGTAAGCCAATGAATAAAGCTTGATGCTCTAACAGATTTAGTTACAAGCTAGCCAATAGGGAGCTGTTATATGTCATTTGTTCTAAATGATTAAATTTCCCTAGACCCTAGATTAAAATCTATAAATACCCCCACTTCAGAAAAAGGCATGTAAAATCAAATGCCCCCCTCTTAAACAATCATTTCTCCTATTTCTCCCGTTCGAGTATCAAAACTAGTGAGTTTAGGATATGAAAATTTTGATTATGTGGGGGAAATTTGTTGAATCGATTTCTATCGTAAACAAAAATATTATTGTATAATGAGAGATAAGATATCTCTATCTATCGTCTTTTTGATACTATCGACAAGAGATAAACATTTCATAAGAAATTGGAAATATTTAAATTGACTCTTCCAATCATGAATAGTAGGAAAAGTAAAAGGTATTTTGTTTTGTTCTACCTTCGTCTCATGTGAAATAATGAATGGTATATATTTAGCAACGTTCTAATTGCTTCATGGGTCATTATCTCTCAAAAGAGGAATTGAAATTTATTGCTGATTTATGGCTGAATTGCCATAAGAGTTGTAAGGGGTGAAAAACAAAAGAATAAGGTTATAGTGATGTTTCTAGATAAAATTTTATTTAGATTAAAGGTTATGTAAAACATTTATCTAAAGACATCTTAAATTGAAAATCAAATTAGAAGTATAACTAAATGATTGTTTTTTTTTTAATTTTTTGTTTATGTATTTTAGACGTGCTCTTGTATGTTGTATTATTTTTCGTTCAAAAAATGGATGCTTGGCATTCGTTTGAACGTCAAGAAATTTACGAGAAATAAAAAGACTCTCTTCTTAATGCTCGTGGGTGTGTTAGGAGAATATGTTTGAAGCATGTACTTGTTATTAATTTTTTCATTATTAATGAAAAAAATCGATTTCTTTGAACCGGATGAATTGGAAGAGCATATGGATATTAGATATGTAGTCCTAGTTGAGTCAGTGGGTTCTTATTGAGTGAGAGGGTTTGTGTTCTGATCTGGACTCATTTGCTACACGAACTTACCTTATGAGAAGGATGTATTTTCTGTTTTCATAACTTTTCTTTAGCACATACTGTAAAAACGATTTTTCGAATGTGGGATTTTTAATTGCTTTCATCAAATCTTTCTATCTTTGAATAGAAATAAAGACCTAATAAATTGTGTTAATTTTGATTAGATTTTTGAAATATTTATACAATGTAAACAAATATTTTTCGAAAATGTAATTGGATGTAGATCTAAAAATGAAAGTATTTTATATCAATTTTATATCGTCTTTCGCCATCACATTATAAAAACATAGAAGAAAGAAAAAAGGATCGTCATCATCTTGAGAGACACGACAATACTCCATTAATTTCTGTATCCTACAAATTATTGCAGTATAAGTCATTCGATTAGCAAACAAAGATACCTGTAATTTATTTAATAAGAAAGTCAAATAACACTAATAGGGGAGGATTCATTTTTTCCCACTGTTTTTGGAGCTGAAAGAGTCAAATCCAAATCAGGAGCTACAACATTTGCAGAACTATATCTTGTTGCCATGGAAGAAGAGTTGAGAGATCCATATGCACAAAGGGAGCTGCTCGAATTCAGGTTGGAAGCTATTCGAGAATTTTCACATACTTGATCATTCCACTTGTTGTCTTTACCAAATGAATTCAGGTCTATCAGGGGAGAAATACCATATTCTTGTCCAAATTCCTGATTCGAATTTGTCTTCGAATTCGCATCACTAACCTGTTCAAGTCAACAAACAATCTTGAAAAAACATCTATGCATGTTTAATATGCTCATCAGTCATCAAGATAAAGAGAAATTGTATAATAATATATCGTACTAGCCCTTATTTGGTCTATATTATTTTGAAAATATATTTTTCTCTCTTATTCTCAATCACACATTTTTCAATAAAATAATATTACGCGTAATCTCAAAACTTTTCTTTATTTTTTAACCACGTGTTCTCCATCAACATGCTACTTTAAAATGCATTATGGGCAAAAAAATGGGGCTCAAATAGAAGCTAAGTACCGAACATGTTCGTTAAATGTACATGTGAAGTTATTAAGTAATATGGTGTGTATATATACCTTGTCGAAAAGGCTGGACCGTCTCTTCTTACACAAACTGGCTTGGCGGAGAAAATACTTTTGAGCATGACTGGCAACTTGTGTTGGAGTTCTTGTAGTTACAAAGTTTCTTGAAATTCCCCTCCAATCTCCTTTTCCTAGCTTCTCAAGCCCAATTAGGAACATTCGGTGTTCTGCTTCAGTCCATGGAATTCCTAGCATATAACCGTCATACAAATCATCACATCATCAGAGCCATTAAATTTTGCATAAGAGTTGGAAGAGAGGATCAAAGAGTGTGATTATGGGACAGAAAGGTATTAATTTAGAAACTATCGAAAGAAACTAACAATCAAAGCCATCAAGGGCATGTTGTGTGAGCCGCATTAGATAGAAATACGGAACAGTACAATGAACGAGGTTTTAATTTATTTATCTTCCTTAAATACTGTTTTAACATTGTTAACGTCCCAAAAAGTTGAAGGGTTGATAAGAAGGATGATTATTTCGGTTTTTATACCACACCTTTCTTTCTTTCCTGAACTTGGGCTAAGTGACCATCAGAGAGAGAACCAACCAATGCCTTATCGGATTTTTCCTTGATTGAAACTATGGAAGATAGCGAAGAAGACGGGGATGAAGACGAGGCTGCTGCAGGCAGGGAGGATGACGACAAGCAATCCACGCTGAAGCATTTCTTGATGGGAATGGACAAAGGAGATGATAGTTCAAGTTGGACTCCAAATAGCCTTAGTCCACCATTAACAGACCTTCTAGAAATGGTACAAGTCCTTGAATTATGACCTATGTGTCCACAATGTGAGCACTTTCTTCCCATTCTCACTGGACAAAGCTCAATCTCTCTCTCGCTCTCTCTCTCTCTCTCTCACTCTGTGAGAGAGAGATTACTTTATATGATTGTAAATTGTTACATATGTGATATGTAGAGTGGGCGGGGTTTATGAAAGTTTTTGTACACCAAGAGGTGAGGATTGGATGAACTTTTTTATATGATTGGATATTTTTCCAACTTGGGATCTCTCGTGATTAATGAGATTTTCATCCATAACGACTACTAAGTGATAAAAGAAAAAACGAAAACCGTACACTCCATAAAATCAAAGTTTTATCTTAAACCATAAACATATTAACCCTATTTTGAGTTCCGAAAATCATACTAAAATCCGCATTGTTCTTGTTTCTTACTAAAAAAAATAGGAAAGAAATGTTTATTAGACAACTATTTTAGATATATCTATATACTAATTCGGAGCAAAGGGGGACCCTTGAAGTGTGCCTTAATTAATGTAGAATCAATTACAATATACAAATGTCTATTTCATTAACTAATTCCACAAATGATGAGAATCATGCATGAACAAAATACAAGAAAATTTATGATTTACACATAAAATAAAGTTTAACTAATTATGTTAAAAAATGCTGGCAGTTGGCTGGTGTACCATATGGACTGTCTAATTAAAAAATAAATAATTTAATAAGACAAATTGAAGATTTAATATTTTCGAAAGACAATAACGACCACCATATATAGTCTAAAATAATTGTCAAATCCATCGTCCAACAAAACTCCACCAAGGGTACATTGTCTGACAAATCAACTATAGTAATATTAATCAATTATTGCATGAGGAATATTGCTAAGTTGCATATACCAGATATTTTAGCATCCAATAATAAAGATTATCTTCAGCAGTTTGCTTATGTCATTTAGTTTTTATTATTAAGGATAAGCAGACCAGTTTGATTTTTTTAATCAGTTTTATCAAAACATTATCTTCATCAAATAGAAAATTACATCCATTTTCTTAGTGCACTTAAGCGTCACAAATTAATTTGGAAAAGGAGTCTCCACTTCTAGATAAAGGATAAATAAAAAAAAAATGTTTTCCTAACTTCCTACGAATTTTTAAAAGAAAAAATTTGTAGCTCTTTCATCATGTGAGCTATCATAACAAGACTCCATAAAGAAGTCTCGACTATAAAAGATAAATGATTTCAACAAATGATTTTCTCCTCAATAAAATCTGGGAAACTTTTTGTTAGAGTATCAACACCACCTGTTATGGTTGAAAAATCCATAAATAATGCTTAAAAATAGAATTTATGTTTTTCTTTTATACAATTTTTGTTAAAATATTGATGATTGTTGCTAAGATAAGAGTAAATATGACCGCAATTAATTAAGAAAATATAATCAGCATCTAAATACTTGCACTACTCAAAGTCCAACAAGTCCAAACGAGCATTCGATCACTCGATTGAATAGTTAAAGATGAAAATACATAATTTAAGGTTGAATCCAAAAACCCAATTTGACACATGTTAAATATATATGGTTGAGACTCACCCAGTCACGGATCAACTTTAGGTACAACTATATGAGTGTTAGTTCTAGCATTTTGGTGTAGGATAAAATTATGATTGTATATTGGTCACCGAATACATCACATCAGAGAAATATGATAAGATTTGGTGGGTTTTGAGTTGATTTTTGAAAGCCACGATCTACCTCTATCCTTAAAACACAAAATCAACTCATAAACTTAGATAAGGTATTAAACTCAATTATTTCCGTTTTAGAGTTCATCAACCTTTTGCTCTTTATGAAATACACCATACATTCGAGCATCTTTAATAATGGTTTAAAATTGGGTGTAAATTAATTTCTCATTCCGCATCCTCATTTATATCCCGATTGATCCAATTCAAATTTTGTTCACTTGGAAAAATCTAAATCTACTTTTTGCCTCATGTGAATCTAAAAAATATGTAAATTTATATTTATTTTTTTTCCATTTTATGTCCAAAAATGCATTTTCTTTGCATCTCAACATTGAAAATGTTTCAGGCTACTTTGGAAATCTAAATCACAATTTAAATCTATTTTACACAACAATTAGAAATGTTCTTAAAGGTACGATAGTAAAAATAACAATTTATATATAGCATACTTAAAAAGGTCAAAGAATTCATATTTTTCATTCCCTAAAGTTCGAAGAATGTTTGTTTGCCCAGCTTCATTGAGGTGTTTCTTCCTTTGAAGCGTAAACTTATTCTATCTTGGAAGACAATTAATCGACTTTTTCGGTACTCAAAATTAATTTTACAGATTAGCTTTGACTTTCGACCACTGTGAATACGATTTATTTATTTTTTTACAGTTTGGTTCTGAGTTGCTGTGTACATAGTAGCTGCCTTCATATAAGCATAATTGAGGCTGACTTGCACTACTATTCTAGACTAACATGGTAAGAACTCCCATCTATATGCCTGTTTTCCTCCGAGAGGACCGACATATGGGAGCTCTTTTGGCAGGTTGGGCTGGACGTTCAAAAAAAAAAACAGGCATTGGAATAAAATTCAAACTCTACAAATTTTATTATTCAAAGCTCTTCACCTTTTCAAGTTTATAAGCTAGCCAAAAATAATTGAAATCCACACCTCATAATATCCACAATTTCTATTACATTCCATAAGACCCACATTTTATAATCTACAAAAAGTTTTACCAAACATTCACTAAATATAGAAAACAGCAAAAGACAAAGAAATGAAGCTCCTGTTTGATTTGGATAAAAATTAGATTTTTAGTAAATTTTGATAAAAGTTAGTAAAATATGAGACTAAAATTGTGATAAAATCGTGGATCTCATAAAATTTGTGGTTGAATATAAATTTGGAAAAAAATTAGTTAAAGGAAATGAAGGCCATAAAGGACACAAAGACAATAAAAGGAAAACCATAAAATCATATCGACGGTAAGATCAACAGCAAAGTAATATCCCTTCGTGTTTTGGACCACATCCTTTGACCAGCCAAGGGGTAACGTTTTTTTTTTGGATATTTACAAAAGCAGATATAATTTAGAAGATGCTCTAATTGGCTATAAGACAGGAGAGTCCATCCCCACAAGACCCGTCTCTCCTGATGGGTCTGGTAGGCTAAACAAGGGCCAGAGACACTGCACCAGATTTTCAAATCTTAGTTTGGTCCAAGTTTTTTACCTGATAAGCAAATAATAAAATTTCAAATATACCCATCAAGGCATTTTTTAATTCCTCCAACTCAATTCAAATTGAAAAAATCAAATCATTTTAATATTTTGACAGTGAGGGGGAAAAGAAAAAGAGGTATATATCCCTAAATATTGATCCCACACATTGATGCATTAGTGTGAGCTCTCCAAATAGTTATATATCCTGCAAATATGAATCACAAGATCCTGGTTTTTGTACTTTGGAGTGTCCCCGAGATCCTTTTGATAACCTATGTTTTATTGAAGGGATATCTATCTAATCTGATGGCAAAGTTTATGACTATGGGGTGACGTATGAAAGGAAACAGGTAAATTACCCTAACTGCCACTCCTCTGAGCCAAAAGAGAGAGAGATAGAACGACCTCATCCCTGTCTCTCCTTTTTCGTCCATGTTGCCACTAAATGACTATGGAAAGCTTCTTCAGATGATATCTCATCAACAACTGTTGTTGAACACATTCAGCCGAAAGAAATAAAAGATATTTAGCTTTAAGTGGTTACTGGTTAGGATTATAGTAATTTTCTCAAGAGTCCATTTATCAAAGAAAAAATTGCAAAAACTAAATTTGAAAAATACAAGATTTACAAACCATAACTGTAATTATCAAGTTTCTACATATTAACTAACATGCAATCTCATGTAATCTGAGAAATGAAGATTTGCAGTGTAACTATTACACATTAGACAGAAAAATATATCATTTTTCGGAAGTAAATGGCCAAGGAGTCAACTGTTAGACGAACTACATTGTCACGTACCGTATCTATAGGGTAGTTTCTAAATTGTACAAAGATTAATTTCAAGTTATATGAGGAGATGAGCAAATGATCATCACTATCGAGAAAGATGTTTATCTTGCAAATGTTTTGATGTCAAATGCACGGGATTTCCTGAAGTAAAAACGGAAGCCAATCAGAATTTTCCTTAAGAACATGAAAATATTGAATATGCAAACAAAGTTACCACATCATGCAAGCTAACCTGGAAGTCAAAACAACCCTGGAAGAATGGTGCCCTGAAACCAAGCTGACCCTGTAAATGCAAATCATTCTGGAAATTACAGCATTTCTACATGATTCACTCGGTTCATAAAATGAGCTATGTTTATTAAAATCATTACCAGTGTCTGAAGATTATGTTGAGAAGTATGATTGCCTACACGTGTCATACTGAGTCCAAATTATCCTAAGATAAAAAAGAAAAAGCAACAAATATTCAGCCTACATCAATTTGAATCTGTAAAATAATTTACAAGCACCGGGGAGATCATCTATTATCTATTAGGCCTAGATATCATTTTATTCAGGGAGACGGATCCAGGACCGGATTATAGGCCGGGATAATACGTAAAAAAATAAAAAATAAAATACACATGATTTTTTTTTTCTCTAACTAAGAAAAATTAGTTGGTGGGGGCTGGCCCTGCCCTGCCCTGCCCAGCCACCCCCCCGCCCCCCCACTCCATCGGTCTCTGATTTTATAGCAAACATACTACATCAGAGTAACAATAAAAGCCTATACCAGCAGTCCCTGCATGTTCGGTTGGTTGTCATAAAATGAATCCCGCAATGAAGAGAGAGAATTTAATTGCCCCTGCCAACGTTACCAATCTAATGATCAATTTACACGTGAATGCCAAATCCTCTGGGCTAATATATCTTAGAGAGGAAACAAAAGACACTACCAGTGCTTGAACACTCTGGTGGACACCATAATAGCTAGATATAGTTGGCCGTCTCAATTGTAATTCCTAGAACAGTATGTAAATATGCATCATGGTATATACACAAGGAAGCTTCTTCACAATATTTGTTAACAAAACTCTATACATGCCTTACCATCCCTTGCATATCCTGCTGCGGAACACAAGTGTTGTCAAGGCTGAGTGCTCTAGGAATCACCTGCTCCTATATATACAGAGTAATATAGGTCAGACAAAATAGTGCATAGCATGAAGAATAAGTAGAAATGCAGAGCAGTTAAACCATATGCTGGCTGTTCTCCTGAATCCGAACTGTTAATGCTTCAACCTCGCCTTGTCCCTACAAGATACAAAATAATATCAATTAATCTAATAAGAATTTTGTAATCAAATGTTCACTCTGATTGTATCCACAGCATCTATGGATAGTAAATCGCAGGCTGACCTTCCCCTTTCTTGAAGCTTTCTTTTTCTTTGATGCATTGCTCATTATGTTGATGTCCTGTTTCTCTCCGTTATCTAGAAAACCTTGAGTGGTCATCTTGTTAGTATCTAAAACACTTCTGATGGAATTGTTTACATCCACACAATGTTTCAATGCTTCGTCTACTGCATAACATGCTACATCATAAGCTTTCCGAGATAAAGAGCCTTCTTCACCCAATTTAGTAGCAAGTTTACAAAGATCATTGAGACGGTGAATCCTAGAATTATGCCTATTTGACGCTCTCCAGTTGCTCTCCCCGATCTTCGCATTTCTTGTCCATTGCTTTAATATATAGTCAGATTTGATAAAGGAGACACCAGATATTTGGAGAACTGACATGGCATGTCTACAAAGAAAACCAATATATTCAAATGAACGACATGAACAACAGATAACATCTTCTCCTTTATTCCAGAGTACAACAAAATTCTGCTTCTTTTCAAAATCATCAACCTGAAATGTTACAGAGCTTGCATCTTTACATTCCTTTTCAATATTACAAGAAACAATTCCCAAAACTTCAGCTTGAAATTTCTGAAAAATTGCATGTGTATACAATGTAGACATTTGCTTCTCAAAAGGTGAGTGAGATTTTAATGTAGGTACTATATGCCGATTCTCAAACTCAGCTTTAGCTTCCTCTTCACACCTTTCGTGCAAAAATTCTTTGAACTTAAGAATGAACTCCTTGAAAGTACTTTCCCTATGAATGTATTTGTCAAAGAAAGAAGAGACACTTTGAGATCGTTCTACTGTACATAATCCTCCAAGAAAAATATCCATCATGTGTGTTGGAACCCACTTTCCACGGTCTACATACAATGAACGAATCCATCCATCATCCCCAAGTTCAAATTTATCAACCATTTTCTGCCATCTCTTTTCAAATGCTTCATCCGACAAGGATTTATATATGCATTTGTCAAATCTTCTAGTGAAATCTTCAAAACAACTGACTTTATTAGCTATATTTGGACGAATTTCTGCATATACATGCCAAAGACATAAACAATGGGATGCATAAGGAAAAACTTCTTCTGTAGCTTCACGCATTGACTTTTCATTATCAGCAATAACTACTTTAGGACTTCGGCCAGACACTGCTCTAAGCCAAGTGCGCATCAACCAAACAAAAGTCGATGGTGTTTCATCCCCAATTAAGGCACATCCAAGCAACAAGAACTGAAAGTGATTATTCACCCCCACAATAGGTACCAAGGGGATCTTATATTTGTTCTTGATGTAATAAGTGTCAAAGAAAACTACATCATTAAAATATACATAATCATGTCTACCTTGCGGATCAACCCAAAATACATTTTTCATTCATCATGTCTACCTTGCGGATCAACCCAAAATACATTTTTCATTCGTGTTTCTTTATCAAAGTCTATTGCATAGTAAACGTTTGGAGTCTTCACTTGCTTAAGCATTAAATAATCAAGCAATAATTGCACATAATCCTCATCCAATACTAATCCCACTCCTCTTCGACAGACAGAATTATAGTTCTGGTTGTTCCTTCCCCTGATAGCAAACATCATCAGGACAAATATCATGATTATGCCCTTCCACGAAACTATGTACATGCCACTTATCATCAGCCCTTCTATTTATATGCATGCTTGCTTTGCAGTCTGTCTTGGGACATGACCGTGAATTAACAGTCATGCTAGCCTGCCGTTTGCTCCCAAATCTGGAACAAGCAATTTTTATATCAATAAGCTTGCCCGATATTTTTAACCTTCGGCTGGATTTGATAGTGATACCAAATTCAACAGATTGTGCGTAGTCTCTATAAAACGAATATGCTGCCTCCTTTGTTTCAAATTCCACACCATTTCGAGGCTTCTTATTGTTAACCACATTAGAATCTACTCCATCCCCAGTATTCTCAACATCATTTTCACCCAAACTAGTGCCAATATCCTTAGTGCTTGTGTCTCGGCTAGTAGGCAATTCCACATCCATCTCCATCTGTTGAAAATAGCTAAAATTTTATTTGGTAAAATTTTTCAATTTCACGAAAACCCCTAATAAAAATTTTCAATTTCTTATTTCTAAGTTGGTAGACCAAATGTTCGAATGAGCTTCACCATAAAAATTATAAATACAAGAAATCACTTTACTACACAAAACCAGTTCAAAATCCAACAATAATTATATTTAGAACCCCCTTCTGATCAATTTCTCTATCTTTTGTTCATCTCGTATGAAGCTGAATTATATAGGGGGAATGAGCTGAGATGGCCATCCTTCACAATGATTTTGTTCAAAAGGCCTTTGACCAATTTATCAAAAATAAAAGAAAATATAAACATAGAAAAATGTGAATAGACAATTGTAACCTTATAATTTTATCTCCAAATGAACGGGCCAATTCTTTCCAGGCCGGCCCTTAAAAAATAAAAAAAAAAACTCAAGCCACTTCATT
>CAIGRP010007269.1:0-16574 GCA_903798385.1 Fraxinus cuspidata
CCCAAATTTTGCTAGATATTCTCTCATTATTCTTGCCTCTTCTTCTCTCGAAGTGTTCTCATATGATTCTTGCCCTAAAAGCGATCGAAAAGTGGTATTTAAATGGCCAAAAATTGTTTCGAGTGAAATTGCAGAAGAAGTCCCAAAATTTACACGAAACAGACAAAATTGCCCACCAGGAAGGCAGTGTGCACGCACAGTGAGACCATTTTGGTCTCGATATATAAAAACATCATTCTCGCGGGAGCACCACCTTAAGCCTACGCGTGAGTGTGGGCTTTCTTCTTTTCTTTTGTCAATCTTAGTCCTCAATATAATTGCATGCTATGTCCCTCAACTTTGATCATGTACAATCTGGTTCTCTAATTTTGATCTTTAAAATAATTTTGCCCTCCAAAATTTGCAACCCAAGGTCCACCAACTTTCTAACTTGTGCACTTTGGTCCTTATCTTCATGTTTTTGTATACTTTTGATCCATTTTATCTCATTTTTACTTTATTCTCTTTTAATTTGAGTTTATGACCTACAAAAGCAATAATTACATAATTGCAAGTAGAAATATACTCATTTAATTAATATTTAAGCTTATTTAGATATTAAATAAGTTTACAAAAATACACTTACGAAATGCCCCTAAACTTAAGTTTTTTCTCATCTTGAGCAAGATTATCTACAACACAATCAAGCAACACATGATAAAGATCAACATATTAGATAGCTTACCAAAAATCAATGAGTGTAAAATTGTATAATCAATTGACAAATATGTTCCAAGTAATAGTAAAGGAAAGAAGTTGAGCTTATCCAATGTTTGATCGGTGTCTATGGGCATAGTCACTTTCAATCATCACCTAAACTTGAAGAAGATTATCAAGACGAACGAATTTTCAAATTGGTGTCAACCTGACCTTTAATGTCAAATATTTCCTTTCCCACTCGTGAGATTCACACTCCCTAAATATATTTACTTTCTTTCCCAAGTGTAAATCTGAAGGCTGCTCTTAAATCAATCATTTCTTTTCCCACTCTAGTTTGGTTAGGCCTAACTGGCAATGTCAAAAATCTATTTATGTGATGATTCTCCACTAGATGAGTGCTTCGATATTTAAGCTTATACTAAGTAATTCAAACCCACTAGTTATCTAAACCCAAATATCGAAAACAATTGCACCAAATCAAATTTTTTTCAATTAAAGCACTTAATTGACCTCGCATCCTTAAGCTTTCTTTACCCTTGTATCGAGCTTTAGGTCAATAGCTCCCCGGTTGGTTAGACCAAAGAGTATCGGGTTTTGACAATTGACTTAATAACTCGAATAAAAAGAGCTATGAAGTGAGGCCTAAGATTCAACAAGTGTAAAATCATTCTTTTAAGCACAACAAAACTAATGTAGCTTAGATCCTAGCATATGGTCATTACCTAGTTTAAACTTAGCAAAAGACACTCCACACAAATATGTTCACATGCATGGAATCAACACACTTATAGATAATGTCCTCCACCAGCTTGACCACCACAAACGTATTTCACAATATGGTTAAGAAAATGTAAGATTGATAAAAATTAATGCACAACTCACAACCTAATTCCTACCAATTCAAAAATATATCCATCAATCCAAAATTCTCACATCTAGATAACAATTAATCATGACTATTGTGCTCAAAGTAACTTGGGATCTCACATGGACAAGCATTTATTTTTTAAATTTAGGCACAAATAGAATTTTTTGTCATAGCTCATGAATCAACAACAATTTTAAATATCAAAACATCCTAAGCCGGCAAGGCTATATAATATATCAACACAATATCATCAATTTAGGCTCAATCACCCCAAACTTAAATCACACATTGTTCTCAATGGGTAAAGAATAATATAAAACAAAGAAAAAGGGTTGACAAAAATTCCCTATTAAATGTTTGTTGAAGGTTGTTTGTGATGATTTTTTTAGCTCATGACCTTGTTCACTCCAAACTTGTTGAGACCCATGGGTGGCTTGGACTTAAAAAATTTGAACTACAAAAAAATGGTATTAAGTCAAAAATGTGATAACATAAGTATTAATTATGAGTAATAGTAAAAGGTTAAAAAGATTGGGTTGCTTCCCAATAAGTACTTGTTTTAAAATCTCTAACTTGACTTTTGGGATATGATCACTCTAGGTTGTCAAGGAGAATAAATGATTTCTCTTTCAAAATATTCCCTCCCAAGTATGGTTTCAAACGTTGCCCGTTGACCTTGAAGTTCCCATTTTCTTCATGATAAAGTTCAATCGCTCCATGTGGAAATATTTGTGCGATGGTGAATGGACTTGACCATCTTGAGCGGAGCTTTCCGGGAAACAATCGAAGTCTAGAATTGTAGAGAAGAACTTATTGCCCAACAAAGAACTTCCACTTCATAATGTGTTTGTCATGCCATTTCTTTGTCTTTTCTTTGTAAATTTGGGCATTCTCATAAGAATCATGACATAATTCATCACGTTTATTCAATTGAAGCAATCTTTTCTGACCGGCCAATTTGACATCAAAGTTCAAAGCTTTCATTGCCCAATAAGCTCGATGCTAGAGTTCGACCGGGAGGTGACAAGCTTTCCCAAATAAAAGATGGTAATGAGACATACCAATAGGGGTTTTGAAGGCGGTGCGGTAAGCCCATAATACATCATCCAATTTCTTGGACCAATCTTTTCTTGAGGTGCTCACCACTAACTCGAGAATCCTCTTCAATTCGCTATTCGAAATCTCAACTTGGCCACTAGTTTGGTGATGATAGGGGGTAGCCTCACGATACTTCATTCCATATTTTGTCAATAATGAGTCGAAGAGGCGATTACAAAAATGTTTGCCTCCATTACTAATGATAGCTCTGGGGGTGCCATAGCAAGAGAAAATATTTTTCTTTAAAAAGTTTACTACCACTCGAGCATCATTAATAGGCAAATCCACCGCTTTGACATACTTCGACACATAATTGAACGCCATCAAAATGTATTGATTTGAGAATGATGAAGGAAAATGCCCCATGAAATCAGTATCCTACACGTCAAAAATTTCTACCTCCAATATAGAGTTCAATGGCATTTCATTTCTGGAGATATTACCACTACGTTATCATCTATCACATCTAGAGACAAGAGTGTGGGCCAATAGAAACCCCGACTGAAGTACCTTTGATTCTGTTTTCACGGCACCAAAGTAACCATCTCGGGAAGATGAATGACATTGATCGAGGATTTGCTCCATTTCATCTTCCGACACACATCTCCAAATAATTTGATCTGGGCCTTGTTTAAACAACAAAAGGTCATCCCAAAAATAATGCTTGATGTCGGTGAAGAATCTCTTCCTTTGTTGCTAAGAAAGATTCGAGGAAGTGATGCCACTAGCAAGAAAATTCACATGGTCTGCATATCATGGTATGTGAGTGATTTGTAGAAGATTCATGATTTTTAAGAGTTGTTCATCGAGGAATACCTCATTTATTTCACCATTCACCACTTATTTGGTGTACTCAAGTCTAGACAAATGATCGACAACAACATTTTTCAGTCCCCTTCTTATCACGAATTTCCAAGTCAAACTCTTGTAGAAGAAGAACCCATCTAATAAATCGAGGCTTGACATCTTTCTTTGCTAGCAAATACTTAAGGGCCGAGTGGTTGGTGTAAACAATCACCTTTGGCCCAATGATATAAGACTGGAATTAATCAAATACAAATACCACCGCTAGCATCTCTTTTTCGGTGGAAGCATAGTTTAATTGAGCATTAGTCAAGGTCCGGATAGCATAGTAGATAACATACAAGATTTTATCTCTTATTTGCCCTAAAATCGCTCCAACAACATAATCACTTGCATCGCACATAAGCTCAAATGGAAGATCCAAATCTGGAGCTACAATGATATGAGCAGTGATGAGTTTATCTTTAAGAGTGTTGAAAGCATGAAGACAGTCTTGAGAGAAATCAAAAGCAATGTTGTGGGTAATCGGTGGAATTTTTTCGAAAGTAAGGAACAAAGTAGCTTTGTGATCTTTGAGAAGTTCTTGATAAATCTCCTATAAAATCTGGCATGTCCCAAAAAACTCCTTATCTTCTTTACCGAAGTTGGTGGAAGTAATTTCTCAATGATTTGGATTTTTGCCTTGTCAACCTCTATATCTTTGCGTGAAATTCAGTGGCCAAGAACTATGCCTTCTTAGACCATGAAGTGGTATTTTTCCCAATTAAGTACTAAATTGGTCTCCTCACATCTTTTTAATATCATTTCCAAATCCCTCAAGCATCCATTAAACGAGGCCCGAAACACCAATAATCATCTATAAAAACCTCAATACATTTCTCCACCATGGCGGAAAAGATAGTCATCGCGCACATTTCGAAAGTGGCGGGAGCATTGCAAAAACTAAAAGCCATCATTGTATATGCAAATATACCATATGGGCAAGTGAAAGTGGTTTTCTCTTGATCTTCCAAGGCTATTGGAATTTGATTATAGCCCGAATACCCATCCAAAAAGCAATAATGAGAATACCCCACCAATCGTTCAAGCATTTAATCAATGAAAGGAAGAGAGAAGTGGTCTTTTCTAGTAGCATTATTGAGCTTACGGTAATCAATACATACTCTCCAACCGGTCACGGGTCTTGTAGGTATAAGTTCGTTGTTCTCATTTTCAACTACCGTTACACCTCCTTTTTTGGTACAACTTGAACGGGACTTACCCATGCACTATCTGAAATAGGATAAATAATGTCTGCGTCAAGCCACTTTACCATCTCAGCACTCACCACTTCTTTCATGTTCGGATTCAACCTCCTTTGATGCTCCGCTGATGATTTAAAATCATCCTCCATAAGGATTTTGTGCATGCACAACGAAGGGTAAATTCCTCGAATATCTGCAATAGTCTACCCGATGGCCTCCTTGTGTTCCGTCAATACCCGAAGTAACTTCTTTCCTCTAACTCACTTAAGGAATTGGAAATGATAACTTGAAATGTAGATGCATCTCTCAAATAGGCATACCTCAAATGAGATGAAAGGGCTTTAATCCAAGTGTAGGTGCTCGTTGAAGAGATGGTAGTGGTGGCGAAAAGTTCTTTTTCAAATCCTCAAATTATGGTGCTCTCTTGTACAAGCAAGACGATCTAGCCCCTAAATAATGTGTCACGTACTCAACTTTAGGATCCCCATCCTTAGTATTTGAAGAATGTGCAAGACATGTTTCAAGAGGATACTTAAAAAGCCCATAAAGAGAATCGGCCACCATATGATCAACAACATCCACTCAAAGGCATGAATCGAGTTCCGATGGGTACTTGATGGCCTTCAAGATATTGAATGTAACTTGTTCATCTCGAACACTTAAGATGAGTTGCCCCTCTTGCACGTCAATCAAAGCTCTACCGGTAGCAAAAAATGGTGGTCCCAAGATAATAGGGATGTTAAGATCCACCTCCATATCAAGAATTATCGACCGAGAAGATGAACTTGTCCACTTTAACTATGACATTCTCAATGACATCCCTTGGATACTTGATAGATTTATCGGCCAATTGCAAGGACACGGTGGTTGCCTTGGCCTCTCCCAAGCCCAATTTCTTGAAATTGACAAATGTATCAAATTAATGCCAGCACCAAGATCACATAAAGTTTTACTAAAGTTTAAATCACCAATCGTGCACGGAATAGTAAAACTCACTGGATATTTGATTTTTGGAGGCAATATTTTTTTTTTTTATAAAATAGCACTATACTCATTCGTTAGCATCACCATCTCATGCTCTTCAAGTTTTCTTTTGTTGGAAAGAATGTCCTTCATAAACTTGGCATAACTTGTCATTTGAGCTAAGGTATTGACAAATGGGATGTTGATGTATAGCTTCTTGAACACGTCCAAAAATTTTCCGAATTGAGCATCGAGCTTATGCTTTTGAAGTCTATGTGGAAAGAGAATAGGGAGTACATATGCCTTAACTGGTGTTGGATCCTTTGATGTTGATGGCTCCGGTTCACTTTCCTTGGCTACTTCAACACTAATACTAGGCTCTTGAACAAGTACATCCTCCTCCATGGGTGCTTTGTCGGATTGAATCCTTGCCCATGTTACCGTAATTTCGGGTAATTACACCCCAATACTAGTGGTAATAGCTTGCACATTCTCTCTTGGATTTGTTTCAATATTTCTAGGTAATGCTTCTTGTTGCCTTTCGGAGAGAAGCTTGGCTATTTAGCCCACTTGATGCTCCAAATTGTTTATAGAGGCATCAACGCGTTCTTGATATTGCAATTGATGGTTTGCCAACTAAGCAATGGCCTCTTTCCATCATTCTTTCTTCTCTTGTGGCCTCGGGTTTAGCATATTTTGATTGTTCCCATAAGAGAAGTTTGGATGATTTCGCCAACTGGAGTTATAAGTTTGAGAGTAAGGATTATACCCTTGGCTTTGGAAGTTTTGAGCATATGTCGCTTGCTCAGTGGATGCCAAACTAATACCTATCAATGGACAATTCGGAGTTAGGTGATTTGCTCCACGAATATCACAAATAGGCAGAGATTGTATCTTATGGGTGGAATGAGAGCCAAAGGTAGATGCAGAAAGTCCTAACTTCTTTGCTAGAGAGTCAATCTTTGCTACAATCATTAAAAAGGCTTCACCATCTCGAACTCCACCAACTCCTCTTTGTGGACCCCTATCTGGCCACATAGCACTTTGCTTACTCATGACCTCGAATAGATCATATGCTTCCTGAATACTCTTCTTCTTAATTGAGCCATTAGAAAAAGAATCTACGTTTGAATGGCAATAAGGAGTCAACCCGACATAAAAATAATTTACTTGTTACCCCATTGTGATTCAATGATTTGGACATTTTCGAAACATATCTTTAAATTTCTCCCAAGCCTCATGAAAACTCTCCAATTCGAATTGGAAGGTGGTTATGTCATGCTTGAGTTTGGCCACTCGTGCTGGAGAAAAAAATTTATTGTAAATTTTTGAACAAATTTCGCTCAACTATTTATGCTCCCGGGTGGTAAAGTTTCGAGCCACTCCCTTACCTTTTCCTTCAATGTATGAACAAATAATCTCATCCAGATTGCGTCCACACTCACGCCTTCATATTTAAATTTGTCAACATTCACCACAAATCGTGCAACATGAGAGTGTGGGTTCCCATCGATCCTTCCATAAAATGAAATGGTATTGGAAAACAAACTTATGACATCCGGTCGAAGTTGAATGTTTGGATGCCCATATGAAGGGTAGACAATACTTGAATCATTTTCTACCACAGGTCGGTTCATGAAGTCCTTAAATGCATATCTTCCTCATTTACAACGGGCTATTGAGCCCGACCAGCTTGGTTACCAAAACCTGGTGGAATGCCACCACGTAAAATATTTTCTGGTTGAGCATTAGGTTCCACATTTTCTCCTTGTTGGGCCATCTCAATTAATCATTGTCTTCTTAATTCTCTTTGCTCCCGTCGTCTTATTCGGAAAGTCCTTTCAATATCCTGATCATGTTCGAAAAGATAAAAAAAATTTCAAATGAACCATGCACTACCAAAGACCTAAAGAAATAAAAAAAAAGTCAACTTCACAATAAATGTATAAAAGCTATACAAAAGAATAAAAACAAAAAATTGTGAAAATTAGAATCAACTAAGATCGTAATTAAAATAAAACACTCCCCGACAACAGTGCAAAAAGAAAAGATAAAAAAAATTTCAAATGAACCATGCACTACCAAAGACCTAAAGAAAAAAAAAAAAAGTCAACTTCACAATAAATGTATAAAAGCTATACAAAAGAATAAAAACAAAAAATTGTGAAAATTAGAATCAACTAAGATGGTAATTAAACTAAAACATTCCCCGGCAACGGTGCCAAAAACTTGTTCACTAAAATTATATACCGCAAGTGCACGGGTGCGTTCAAGTAATAAAGTGGACTTGTGAGTCCGAATATCGATCCCTCGAGGAGTATATTTTTAATTACGCAATTGTTGACTCAATTTTAACAATTGAAAAAACACAATTTCATTTTATATGTGAGACGAAAAGAAAATGAATATGAAGATCAATTAAAATAACAATTATGAAAGAGAACTGAATTCGAATTATAAATGAGTTGAGATTTACGATGTCACTTAACTGTCATGTCTTTAATATCACAATAAACCGGAAATGCAAATTACCAAGTTAAAATGTTAGACCCGATTTTTCAAGTTTAGTTAATTACTTCATTCGAGCGAAGTTAACCCTAATTGATTGGTTTTACCAATTATAAATGAGTTGAGATTTACGATATCACTTAACCGCCATTTCGTTAATATCGCAATAAACCGGAAAAGCAAATTACCAAGTTAAAATGTTAGACCCGATTTTTCAAGTTTAGTTAATTACTTCATTCGAGCGAATTTAACCCTAATTGATTGGTTTTACTCACTATATCTCTATGTTGATAAAATTCCAACCAACCGCATTAAATTGTAATGAAAATACTCAATGGTCACCTAAAGTTTGGAGTATATCTTTCTATCTCCAAAAACAACCTTGGGCATTAATTATTTTAGTCAAGAATGCACAAGAACCTCTCAATGATTGCACAAACCACCTAACTCAATCATCTATTGGCCACATACAAGATGAAAATTTATGCACAATAATAAAAGCACAATAACCATAGTAATTAAAACATTAAATGATGAATATTGACATTAATGAAATTTAGATCAAGTTACACCATAAATCCCAATATTAAACACTAAACCCATTGTAAAATAGAAGCACAAAAAGGAAATAAAGAGAGAACACATTACAAAAAGAAGGAGANCATGATGAGAATTTAAGCACAATAATAAATGCACAATAACCATTGTAAGTAAAGCAGTAAATGATGAATATTGACATTAATGAAATTTAGATCAAGTTACACCATAAATCCCAATATTAAACACTAAACCCATTGTAAAATAGAAGCACAAAAAGGAAATAAAGAGAGAACACATTACAAAAAGAAGGAGATAATAGAAAAATTCAAGATAATAGAAGAAAACTGTCCCTTGAATATATTCTAGGAGATATGATGGATTGAAATTTTGAATATCCCTTTCAAACTCCCAAGTCTTGCTAGATATTCTCTCCTACTTCTTCCCTCTTCTCCCATTGAAGTGTTCTCATATGATTCTTGCACTAAAAGTGGCCGAAAAATGGTATTTAAATGGCCAAAAATCATTTCAGATGAAATTGCAGAAGAAGTCCCGAAATTTACTCGAAACATGCAAAATTGCCCAGTCGGAAGGCGAGGCGCACGCACCGTGAGACCATTTTGGTCTTGGTATAGTAAAACATCCTTCTCGCGCGACGGGCTTTCTTCCTTTCTTTTGTCCATCTTAGTCCTCTATATAAAATTGCACGTTAGGTCCCTCAACTTTGATCTTGTACAATTTCCTCAAATTTTGATCTTTATATCAATTTTGCCATCCAAAATTTGCAACCCAAGGTCCTCCAACTTTCTAACTTGTGAACTTTGGTCCCTATCTTTATGTTTTTGTACACTTTTGATCCCTTTTCTCTCCTTTTTATCTTATTCTCTTTCCATTTGGGTTTATAGCCTACAAAAGCAATAATTAAATAATTATGAGCATAAATTGGCTCATTTAATTAATATTTAAGCTTGTTTAGATATTAAATAAGTGTATAAAAATACACTTATCACCAACCATTGCTCATGTTCTTGCACTTGTCTTCTCGCTTGTTCATTTTCAGTATGGTGAATGTTTATTTCTCTAGCTGAACGTGAATCAATATTCCCACCATAACAACAACCAACCTTGATAACCAAAGCTCTGATACCAATGTGGCACTGGGTTGGAATAACAATTGATGAAGAAAAGAGAGCAAAGGAGAAAATATCTCACCACCTAAGTAAATGCCTAAAGAATAGAGGAAGTGTCCACATGAAGGAATTAAATAAAGGATACATGGCTCTTCGAATCCATGAAAGAGATATGAGTTAAGAAGACAAGAATAGACACCTCTCAAATAACTTAATTCATATATTCAAACTCAATTGTTTCTAGGCTTACAATGGTGTGGCTTATATATTAGTGACTTGGAGCAACCCTCCAAGCATGGGCAATTACCAAAACAATCTTTAAATGTTTTCAAGATCAAATGAAATGACCATACATGAATTCTAAATGAAAAATTCATTTCATCATTGACATACATTAAAGTCTTCGGAACTTCTAAAAATGAAAACACCTTGTATTCTCATGTGGATTAGGCACCTGGACAGTGTGGAGTAAAATAACGATAACTTCTCATAAAATGTCCAAATTGAGAGACGTAAGATGTTCTAGAATCCTTAATTACCTTTCCAAAAAATTTATTATATGAATGACATATATGTTTTCACCATTCTCAGACTAGTGTTGAAAGTTACCAAAATTTGCCTCTTGGAATTCAACTCACTAATGAAAGAATATAGACTTGTTTAGTTAAAGTGTTGTAATTAACGACACTCCTGTATCACTTTGCACTAATAATGGGTATCTTCAACTGTTTTACAAACTAACGGATAATTGAATTCATTTCGTGTTGTAATTTGCCTATTTCCTCAAGTGATAGATATATCTCTGTCTTTGGAGCAAAATTTATTTAGTTGTTCTTGTTCATTTTTCAAGCACTGATTATACTTGAGGACACAATAAAGACTGTCTACTTGAGTAGGGATATGTGATATTGATCATCACCTTCAACTGCAGATAAAATTGCCCCACTTTATGGCTTTTCCCTTCACATGTATTCCATTTCATATGAAAGACCTTTTTTTGGTGGGCTACAGAAAATTGGAACCTGGATTCCAGATTAGACAAGTGAGCACAGGAACCTCAAATTGGAACCTCAATTCCCAGGAACCCGGTGAACTTTACTAGTCCACCGGTGCGAAAGAGCCCCGAGTCGGACCATTTTCTAGAATTCCGAGATTGAGCTCTCTCATTTAAAAATTTTGGCAGTGATGAAAACTTTTATGCTGATAGAGGTCCGCTAAGAAATGTAGTGAGAAAACATGTTGATGTAATATTGACTGCTGCTCATATGGTGACTTGATGTTAAAAAGCCTAAGGCTGTTCTGCCTGTAACTTTTGTCTACTCTCAATAGCTTTGAACATGGATTGTTTTTCGTATAGGAAATGCCATGGCATACCTTTTTTGAAATCTTCAAATAGTTAATGAGGTAAGCCATACGTTTCTATTCCATAATTTAGCTACAAAATGTACATCTGCTGCCATTTGCAAATTGGAACCTCCAACTGCATCACGAACTAAGTGCCCATGGATGTTCAAATTCATCCAGCAATTTGCAATATTGTATTTTTTCATTTTCTCCTAGGGATTGTTTTAGATCTTCGTATGTTGTGTCAAATTTAAATCAATTATTCTCGTCCCATCTTCACATAATTCTAGTGGTGATCATACTTTAAGACCCAATTAAAAACGATTACCTGTTAAGTGATTGATGGTATTGGTTATCAACTCCATTTGCAGCTAAAATCACCAATTTTCTGCCTTGCGCTTCACAATTGAGCCCTGGATTCTATTAGACTTTTAGCATTGATACTTTTGTTGTCATTGTCCTATGTTTTTGATATACTAAATCCTAGCTTAAGTTGCATTTTATAAGCTAAGAAAAGTATGGTCTTGCAGTGATATTATGGGCTGTCATATGGGTAAGGTGGTAGTAGGTAGAAAGAGTGGTTCGTTAGACAATTTTGTGATGTAAAAGAATGATGGCTGCTCTATATATTTTTTAGCCGGTTTCTTGCTCTAGTGTGTATGAATGAAAGTTGATATTTTNGCAGTGATATTGTGGGCTGTCATATGTGTAAGGTGGTAGTGGGTAGAAAGAGTGGTTGGTTAGACGCTTTTGTGATGTAAAAGAATGATGGCTGCACTATATATTTTTTAGCCGGTTTCTTGCTCTAGTGTGTATGAATGAAAGTTGATATTTTCTTCCTCTTAGAGTTCAAAACAACAACAGATTCAGCCATCTCCTATGAAAAACCTGTGGGTTTACAGAAACTCGTAATCAAGATTCTGCATTAAATTCAATTTTCAAGAATCTTGCGAACTCTACCAGTCCAGCAGTGTAGAAGAGCCCCGAGTTATTTCCCGTCAATAATGCAAGATCCAGAAGAAGAACAAGCAAGCATAGTATTGATTTCTGGAAGAGATTACACATACTTGGTTCAACATTCTAACAGTGATGTTATAGTGTATCTGGCCGTGAATGTAACAAAAAATAAAAATCTAGCTGCTGTGATATGGGAGGCTGCTCATATGGTTTTTAATCTTGGCGGCATTGGCATTGTCATTGGCTCAATTCTTCTACCTTGGTCTTCGTGAATTATTATTATTTTTTTTTTCATTGCATCCGATTCATAAAGGCATTGTGCTACGATTTTAAGGAAATTCACATTGATCTAGGAAAATTTGTCCATAATCAAACTAACCTCAGTTTGAGATTTGTACATAAGATTCATATGAAAATGTGAAGAAACCTTTTATTTTATGCTTAATTTATTTTAACAGTCTAATCCGGATTGCCAAATGCACTTTTTAGGTGCTGAACTTGAACTTTTCAAAGCCTGCAAAAACCTAGTATATCACAATAAACTCAGCATACTAAAAATAACTCACATATATCTATTTCTTAATACTCTTGAATATCCCTCTTTCTTATTGTAAACTCTAAACCCTAGGTAAATTAAAAAAAAATTTTAATTGTACCATTGAAACACTGGGATATAGAGAGTGAGAACTTTCTAAATACAGTTTCTAATGGTTCTCACTGTAACATGCATATTGTTACAGTGTTTGAAATATACTGAATGTAAATAACTAATTAAAACTTGAATACCATGTATAACATGGTAACATCCACTAGCACCCGTGCCACGGGGCAAATAATCCACTAATTAATTGATCAAAATACAATAGTATCCTTTTTTGTAATTTCGCAAAATTATCAAAGAACAATCAAAAGAAACAAGGAATAACTCCATTTGTCACCGATTTTGACTTTATCACCCCTTCCCTATTGCACTTGATCGCAATCACCACTTGGATTATAAATCAACATCTTTAACTCATGCATAAGCAGCTTGATCAATGAATGAGGTTGAACATTCAGTGTACGTTGTTTTATAAGCAGCTTGTTATAACTCATGCATAAGCAGCCAAAGATTCGGTTTGAATTACTTCCTATCTGGTCAATCAGTTCTGGCTATTGGTGGGACCTGTAAACTTTCTCACGATTTTGACTATAATTTTGACAATTAAAAATCAACAAGAATATTAAGCTAACCATTAATAAAGTTTTTAAAAAATATGGCATATATTTTTTCAACAATCTATCCCTTTTGTTATGCTTAATTTAAAAAATTAAGCTTAGATTTTTAATGCCATGTGTGTATGTGATCAACAACTAATTCACAAGGACAACTCCCCTTATATAGTTCTCATCACACAACATGCTTCCCTTAACTCAAACATCCTAATACTTACAAAACAAGTGAGTCACGAAAACAATAGTATGTAATAAATCTCAAGCACATCAATATTAAACCAAGAAATTCAACTGACGGCCAAGTTTCATTTTTTCCACCATCACTGTTAAACCTTCCCCATCATCATCTTATCAAAAATCAGAATCTAATACTCCCCCTTTTTTGAAATTAAAAGCGCACCATATACGGTGGGGGAGGAAAAACTGTCAACAAACCAGTGTAATACATCATACAATTATCCATAAAGAGATCCATCAAATAGTTAGAATTCAAATGTTAGAGCAGAGTTAGAATCGGGGAGTTTAAGAGCAAAGAGTCAGAACCAGGTATCCATAAGTTCTTCTTAGAATTTTTTGCACTAAATTTAGAGGAATCACCACATCTTTTGCGCGAGGCCATAGTTGCTGAAGCATCAGCGGCTTCAGCCTGACTGGGAGGAGGGTCACCTGTGCCTCAGGCGGTGCTCAAGTGGAAGTGGCAAGTTCATCAGGTCTGTACTCAGGAAAACAAAGAGTAACCACTTTCATAGCTTCCTTTATGCGCTCATCTCTTAAGAGTTGTATCTTCTCCAACATTCTGTGAATACACTTAATATCATTAGCAATTTTTTGACTGTGAAGAAAGATTTGAGCAACCTGATTTTTGACAACTCTGAGTTTCCCCTCAATAATATCTAGATGGTCTGATTGATCAGGAGGCAACATATGGAGCGGAACACAAGGAATTGGGTTGGTACACCCTCCAAATTAGCAAATTCTGTCACGTTCATGGTTGGTATATCGGTGGACAATATATTTGATGACATTGAAGGAACTCCAAATCAGCCAAGAAATAATGGATAAGAAAAGCAGTTCATACTGCTTGGCCATTCATACACGATTTTGTTAAAAATCATTTTCACCAAATTCAAAGCGATTTTTTAATCCAGTTTGTGCAAAACAACAGCCCATTCACGTGATGTCAGATTTGTGTGTCAAAGAGTCAATATTATGGATCAATATTTTGTGCAAGACCTTCTATTTGGTAGCAATCTAGGGGCTAATAAGTTGTCAACTCTACGAGGCCAATTCATGCCTATCATCTCTTTGGACCTCATTATTTGTCTCATCTCCTTGGATAACTCATCAATGTTAACCCCTCATGAGTAGACTCCATCACCTCCTCCATTCTTAACCAGTCTCTTAACACTTAAGGGCTAAAGGCAACTAGGTCTGTCACCTAAATGGATTATCAGCTTTTCCAATAATTTTAGATATGTTGGCATATAATTCTTTCACAATAGTCTCATTAAACTTTCTCCCAAAAGTTAGCAATTTCAGCAATTTGTAAAACCCACACAAACTCCATCAAAACTTTAATTTCCACAATGAATTTTTTTGTGTGTCATGTCGATTCAGATAGAAAGCATTAATTATATTAGTTATTGGAATGATGCCATCTGGCAAAGGTTTCAAATCTGAATTAATCTGACTCTAAAGCGGGAGTCCCCAGCACCCTGTATGCACCTTCCTCAGGAGTAGAAGTTCTGGACTGACTGGTTGAAGCAGGGGTCTTAGAGCCTTCCCCAACTTTTTGGTTGCCTTTCTTCTCCCTGGTGGCTCTTCTCCTGGGTAGAGGGGTGCAGGGCAGACCCAGACTTTTTGTATGTGGGGTAAAAAATTAAAATGCATTTAAAAAAATAAATAACCATAATGAAAATAAGTCAATATACTACTCAATTGTAGCCTACACATTTTTATACTTTGTGAGAAGTCAAAGACACAAGTAAGGTTTTGTGGAAAACTGAAATTGAAATTTCCGGGCACTAATTTATTAACATGAACATCCAAATCAGCCAAGGAACAAACTCAATTATGCCTAGATGCTCAATTTTGTTAAACTTTGAAATTGCTCAAATCTTGAACTCCAAAAAATCCTCCATATAAAATACTAATTTCGACGACACCCTCATCTTCCCAATCACATTTAACCCAAAAATCATGCAAAATCAAATATTTAGTATAGAAAAATGAAAATAACCCACTTATTAATTTCAATCAAATATGATATACGATGAACAAAATCGAACATCAGAACTCCAAAGGCTACAAGGATCCAACACGTAAAATGTTATCTTAGGCATGAAAACTCCAGCATTTCTCGCGATTTTTATTTCTCCAAAATGTCCAAAAAGAATTCAGAAACTCTAAAGATTCTTCTATATTTGAAAAATTTCTAAATCCAAAGCTCATTAATTCATTTCACTAACAAATAGAAACAGATAATCAGATAAACTAACAAAATGGACACTCATTGAGCGTAAGCAAAAAACTTGGGAAAAAAAAGGCAACTACAGAATTTTACAAAAAAAAGAAGTCAAAATTTTTTTGTAAGGTCAAGTGGCCCCATTTGGGTGCACTTCTTCAACGGAAGGTTCGTCTGCAGCTTAAACTCCCTTCACTGGGTTATGACTGATCCTCCCTTCGTCAGTTTGTCTGATTTGTTCATCATTGTCTCTCTACCCATGCTACTTATCTATTTATTCCTTAGCGTCATCACCCTTAGACAAATTTCCCTTAGTCTCCCCACTCTTCTTATCTTCCACAGTTACCTTACAGTTTGGATAGGTGATTGGTTCGTTTGGCTGCCTGACTGGATGAGCTATAGTAAGATGAGTGCTTTCTTCTGAGGACAAGGGTTTATAGAGTATTATTGCCCTTGACGTCTATCTGAGACTGAATGGGCTCAGATATATGTTAAGCAACAAAAATGTTGAGTTGATTGCATGAACTCCTTAGCACGGTTCTGTTGAGAATCTACTTAATCATGTGCAGTGGAAAATAAAAAAATATTCAATTCCCACCAAGGATCTGCATTGTGTTTAGATAGAAACTGTGATAAGAGTTATACCTTTGATGACTTCCACAAATTCATTTGCTTTTTTTTGAACTCCAATGATCACGATCTGCAATCCAAGCTGTCTAATTGTCCAGTCTCCAATGGTGATC